>CAIGRL010247480.1:0-12493 GCA_903798325.1 Fraxinus xanthoxyloides
TGTAAAACAAATTCTAGGTAAATATTTTCCCTGAAATACATTTTCTTTCCACCCTATTTTCCATGGTGCAATCAAACGGACCCTTAGTGAAATTATTAAATTCGAATGTTGTACTAGTTAAATATTGTTACGCGTTCACGTATGTATAGGTACACATAACGTAAGATCAATTCCTAATTATATAGAAGTAAGAATGAAGTTTTGTCGGATGAATGATTTGAATTTGTACCTCTTTTTGAGGGAAAATTGTATATCTTTTTTTTATTCCCACTTATTAAAAAAAGAAAAGGAAAAATTTCACAGCCAAATAGAGAAAGATCGCATTAATTTACTCATATCCACAAATTTGTGATTAAATCAAACCATCTAAAGAGACTTGGTCAATACGCAAAAAGGAAGGTTTCCTCGTTGACTGTAGTTTCCTCGTTAACTAATAAATATAAATGATGGATTTAATGAAATAAAAGTATTACTTTGGTAATTAAGTTAAAAATTCTTTCAAACATAATTAAATTAAAAAATTAAAACAAAAAATCGTAAATGCGAAAATTAAAAACGGTACTTCATTTTTCTGCTCACTTATCTTCTAGAGATATGCAAAGCCTACATAGTCTCCACGAGAGAAATAAGAAATGCGAGGTTTTAATTCTAAGAAGTAAATGGCGTATCCAAATAATTGATAATTATAACTAAGTCCGGTTAAAAATTAAAATTTTAGTAGATTTTGATAACGTTTGATGAAATATATTTTTAAAAATTTGATCAACGTTGTGAATTTACAAAGTGTGTGATCGAAATGAAAAATGAATGTTAAAAAATTGGAACCAAACTGGAGCTAAATAATGTCAATAAATTAAAGTTGAGCAACCAATAAGAAATAAACCTCTAAGTTCAGTGACCTACGTAACTTTACTTTTCTCTTTCGTATTATTTCATTTGGCTTTGGATATTCAAGTCAAGAATAATGGTCTTGTTCTTTTCGAAGTCTACAAGCAGAAACTTCTTGGCAATTGCACGGTGTAAAACGCGCACAATCACAAATTCATATATTCTAATACAAATTCAAAGCAGATTCACGGATGAAATTTAATTAAGCCAAGAATTTCTGAATTATCGACTAATGGGCTGTGGAATTAGTAAAAGCAGCCATCACTCGACGGCGGCGTGGCCGCCTGGTCTAACCACTTCCAGCTCAGTTAACCCGGATGACGCCAATCTGAGCTCCTATGAAGCCGCCTGCAAAGCCGATCCGGATCTCAGGAACTTCGATTCGAACCTCCAAGCTCGGACGAGCCGAGCCATCAACTCAATTGCTGGAAGCCTCGATGTTCAAAGCGTCTCACTCGACTCCCTCCGGGATGTAACTGAATGTCTCCTTGAAATGAACCAAGGAGTAGTCAAAATCATACTCCAAAACAAAAGGGATGTTTGGAAAAATAAAGAATTATCCGATCTTGTTGATGATTATTTCGAAAATAGTCTCCAAACCCTAGATTTTTGCACTGCCCTTGAGTCCTGCCTCAAACGCGCTTCTCATATTCAATCCATAGTCAATGTCGCCCTCAGAAAATTCGAGGAAGAACATTTCGCGGATTCGGAACATGGATCTGTCAAAAATTATTCAAAAACTTTAGAGGAATTGAGGAATTTTAGAGGGACGGATGAGCCCTTTACAGAGGAGTTTTTTAACTTGTTTAATTCGGTGTACAAACAGCAAATCTTGATGTTGGAGAAACTGCAAGCGAAGAAGCGAAAGCTGGATAAGAAGATGGGTAAATTGAAGGCATGGAGGAAGGTGTCAAATGTGATATTCGTGGTGGCGTTTGCCTCGGTTTTGATATGCTCGGTTGTGGCAGCTGCAGTCAGTGCACCTCCGGTGCTAACTGCATTGGCTGCAGCTGCCTCGGTGCCTTTAGGGTCGATGGGGAAATGGCTTAACTCGATTTGGAAGAAGCACGAGGATGAGTTGATGAGGCAAAGGGAAGTACTCCTCTCAATGCAGATTGGAAATTACATTATGATCAAAGATTTGGATGGCATTCGTGTCCTAGTCGACAGGTTTCAGATTGAGATTGAGGCATTGTTGGCAAATGCTGATTTTGCAATGAGGGAAGATGAGGCAGTGGTGATCGCTGTTGAGGAGATCAAGAAGAATGTAAATGGATTTATGAAAACTATACACGATTTGAATGAACATGCCGATAGGTGTAGTCGAGAAACAAGAATGGCAAGAGCGTTAATATTGCGAAGAATTATGGATCTTCCTAATGGCACCATCCAGAACTTTAGTATGTTTTCTTGATGACTGAATTCCATTTCTCCAATTTTGTTTTGAATAATGTAGATTATAGTCAATCTGTAAATTTGCATAGCAAAAGTATTTATATTGTTATGTATCATTACTAAATTGGCCAAATTGAAGGGTTACGCATTTCATGGATTAATCTATAATTGATAACGTTTGATGATTATGCTCTTTGTTTAAGGATATGTTTGGTGTGAAGTATACTTTTTCATATATAAATAGCTATGATATATTTCATTATACTTTCTCATGAATAGCTACGATATATTTCATTTTCGACATGGGATGTGTCAGTTCTAATCATACGTTTTAACCCCAAGGGATATGTGTCGGTCCAAAAATTTGAAGAACTTGCACAGAATAGAAGATTGTACACGAAAGAAAAAAAATTCACTTACTAATGGATTCGGATGTGCACTTGTCGAGTATTTACTGTTAAAATTTGTTATTTCATCTTAAAAGATCAACTTTGTGAAGGTGAGTAGTCCAAATCTTTATAAATTGATATATGTTTTTATTTTTATTCAATATGAGATTTTTTTGCTTTAAGACGCTCCACAAGATGGTGACTCGTTTTTTATCAAATCAATTTTGGAATCCGTGTGTCTATATTTTGAATCTTAATCGGATTGAATTACTCGTTAAATTTTAATAGACTCTAATACTTGTTAAGATTTTGGGTTATATCTTAAATGATCAACCTTGTTAAGAGGAGTAGTTTAAACCGTTACAAGTTAGTCTATGTTTTCATTTTTATTCGGTGTCAAATTTTATATCTTAACATTTACCTCAGTCGATATGGCTTAATACCTCCTTCTCTTGCCTAACAGAAAGTGCTATAAAACACTATTCACCACAGTAAACATAAACTTCCTTTATCTGCACAAATGTACAAACGAAATGCACAAAAAATTTTAGTAGAGAGAAGAATGAAAAACTTTTTAGAACGGGAGAGAGAGAGAGAGAGAGAGAGAGAGAGAGAGAGAGAACAAATCTGCACACGTATCATGTGCGAAGAAAATGAGTGTTAAGTCCCTTTCAAACAACACTCCAATTTTGCCCTCCATCCAATGGCGGAGGGACCGTCACATGAACAGACCAGATTGAATCTTGGACCACAACTTAAGTCGCACTTCCAACATACGATTTCTAGTCGAGCCCTGAAGTCAACTTGTGGAATTTCCACCAATACGAAAATGAAAGTGTTATATTCGTTTTGGATTGCCTCATAATTCTGTGGTCCAATTAATTGTGTTGGGCATGTGCTGGAACCGGATCCTTAGCCCAAATATTATTACTAGATGTAAAATCGTGTTTGTAATATTCACGCTTTATCAATTATCTTGGCTTTGTGATCTTGTCATACACTTGACCGATCTCCAACGTTGGCTGATGACGTTTGCTCTCCCTGCCTTAAGTGTTTCTCGAAGCTTCACTTTTCTGAGGAGCTGTTCAGTGTTTTGAGAGACTTTCTCTCTGAGTGATTAGGGTTCGTCACTTGCTTTCTGCAGTTTGTAAATTTGAGTGATTTCTGTAGATTTTCTTAGTGATATGATTTTAGTGAATTAGAGCATAATCCCTTCGTGTGGATGCTCAACGTGTGAGTATGTCTAAGGCCAAACATCCGGACCCCTTTGGGGTGAAAAATCATTTGTGTTTTGTTTATCTTTTACGATCTACTGTTTTTTTTCTTTTTTTATGTTCTATGTGAACTTTGGGACCAACGGAAAGAAAGAGAGCACAAACTTCTGGACAAAAAAATTGTGGTGTGAACTAATTTGAGTGACATCATAACTTTCCAACAATAGATACTGAGGGAAATTCGGAATTTTGGGAAGATAAAATTAAAACAAGTATTTTCTTTGCAAATAACATGTAATAATGCCGCAATCTTCCTCGTCAAAGCTTGGGAATGAACTCGACCACGGAGTTCCTGAGTACGAGTTTCAAAAAATGGTCGAGTTGAGCGAGTATCAGCATGCCCAATAAAATGGTCCAAGTTGATGGGCTCTTTTTGCCTCTTTACCAGAAAATATGGATTTGACCAAGAAAGTGGATGGGATGTAATGATCTTTGGAACCGGCCTATTGAAGTTCTGATTGCATTAGCATGCTTTATGGCTGAAAACATTGTAGGAATAATGCATAGTCAAGCTGCACAGAGCAACGGTGTTAAGTAGCAGAAATCAGAATGCAGACTGTATAAAACTGAATTTCCTTTTGTAGCCATTAAAAGATTTATTTATTTATTTTTTTGAGAAAATGAGTTTTGAAATAGCGATTCTTTAAAAAATGTATGGTTTAAAAATATGAAAAAGTTTTAGATTTACATATAAAATATTTTATTGTGTGAATGTGGTTCAAAATGAGTTTGAGGACAAAAAAATTGATTTAATGGGTTATTTTGCCATGTTTTTAGTGTTCTCGATTTTGCGTTTTTCCCTCTTCTTATATTACGTAGTGTACATTCTTTAATTCATTTGTTGTAAGGTAAAATGTGAACATGCGCACCGTGAGTCCGTGACCCTCATACCTAGTTGCTTGAACACTTTTCCATATTTTACATGATGTTGCCATACCTGAGTCACCCTTAAAATTCGAAGTTCTCACGGAAAATGATAAAGCAAAATTAGTTTCATTTTTAGGACTATAATATCAAATAAATTAATTTATTAAGAAGAAAAGCACTAATTATAGACAAAATGAATGAATTGAATAAAAGGGTAAATTCCACCGATGGTCCCCAACCTTTCATAAGTATAGAAATTATGTCCCTGATATACCATTTCTTTCAATCATGTCATCAGTTGGCACCCACATACTAGCTAACCAAAATAGAAGACTGGAGAGGAACCCTTCGCTCCTCTTTCTACTATCCCTTTCCTGTGAGTTTCTTTACTTGTGATGTGGTTCAATCGATAAATATCTATTATTTTTCTTCATTACATGTACCCTTTATGTTTTCTGCCGATCCAGAGATTTCTTGTAGTATATCTTAATGTTTACTTCTAACGGTGCCCGTGAATTCCTCAAAAAAATTAGACCTTACTTTGGTTTTTTAATTAGAACTACCAAGCCTTTTAGCTCTGAAAGAATTATTAAACAGAAAAAACCCATCAAGAAAACCCATCAAAAAAATAAGAAATCTCCGAAATTATCCGTCAGGAAAGAAAATGCAGAGCCTAAAGTTTATATGAGAGACATAATTGCAAAAATATACAATGTTTTGAAGTATTCTACTTGGGGTTCTGCTCAAGAGCAGTTGGAAAACCTCTCTATTAAATGGGATTCTTACACTGTCAACCAAGTTCTCAAGACTCATCCTCCAATGGAAAAGGCCTGGCTGTTTTTCAATTGGGCTTCAGGGAGGAAAAACTTTAAGCACGATCAATATACTTATACTACAATGCTGGATATTTTTGGGGAAGCTAGGAGGATTTCATCAATGAAGTATGTCTTTCAACAAATGCAAGAGAAAGGGATTAAGATTGATGTAGTTACTTACACTTCTCTATTGCATTGGATGTCCAATGATGGAGATGTTGATGGGGCGGTTAAGTTGTGGGAGGAGATGAAAGTTAAAGGGTGTCGTCCAACAGTTGTCTCATACACTGCGTACATGAAGATTTTGTTTGATCACAAAAGAGTGAAGGAGGCCACTGAGGTGTACAAAGAAATGCTTCAGTCTGGCTTGTCCCCAAATTGTTACACATACACAGTCTTAATGGAGCATCTTGCTTGCTCTGGTAAGGGAGATTACGTTTTGTGCTTGCTTAACTTTCTTCTTTATCAATTTTTGTTTCTGTCTTTTGTATCTTTGTTAATCATGGTTAGGAAGCGTGCTTATGGCTCTCGACTTTATTGTAAACTTCCAACTCTTTGAATCTTTAACTGTTCCATTCTTGAGGGTAACTTGTTTTCCTATAGCTCTGTGATGCCACTACAATTGGATGCAGAATAGAGAGGAAATCATGAGAAATGTGAAGGCAATGTATTTCATCTTTGGTTGAAATTAAAGGAACTGAGCAAAGAGTGCATGAGTTGGGACCAGCTTATTCCGGTGCTTTAAGAACTTCTGAAGCAATCGTTTTCCATCCAATTGATGAGCCGCAAATAAATAGAGAATTCTGGGATTATTTTATAATCATCAAAGGTTAAAGTATGAAGTGAAACTGATATACATTGTTTACAAGAGTCTCTGTATTCCAATTTCAAACTCCTTTTAAAGCTAAGAAGTTCGATGACCTTTTAGCATCTCATAAACTTTGAAAACTCCTTTCTTTTTGTTTCTTCTGAATGCTTTATAACATTTTCAATGTGCATTTTTAAATATTATATCCCCGATTCATTCTGCTGCTAAAATGAGAAACAGTTGAGTTGGATTCATACTTTAATTACACCATCTGTGTCGTCTATATACTTGAAAATGAGCGAAATCATTTGAGGCCGTATGGGTTGAGCTACGAATGGAAACACTCTTCATATGAAAATAATAGTATATGTCTTTTGTTCTTTCCTTTTGCACTGCCTTACTGAAGCCATATGCACTAACACAAATTTAGCCCCTATTTGGTTTAGCTAAAAGTCAGATTTTTAGTAGATTTTGATAAAAAAAACGATGAAATGAGCTTTAGAAAATGAGGGCCAAACAGGGGCTTAGAGTTTAGTTTTGAGGAGGAAGTTTATTTTATAATATAGAAGTCTCGTTGTTCACAGGGATACAACAATATGCTATAATTTGCAGATATAAAGTTGACTAAAACTGTTGCATGTAGCTTTTGTTTGACTTCCAAAGTTTTATGATGTAGTAATTTGTTTGAGTATTTCCTCCAAATTAATTTCAGGAAAATTTGATGAAGCTCTGGAGGTATTTAACAAAATGCAAGAGGCTGGCGTACAACCTGACAAAGCTACTTGCAATATTTTGGTCGAGATATGCTGCAGAACTGGGGAGACATGGGCAATGATGAAAATTCTTCAATACATGAAGGAAAATTTCCTTGTCCTACGGTATCCTGTATATCAAAAAGCACTTGAAACTTTTAAAATGGCTGGTGAAAGTTATGAGATTCTTAGGCAAGTTAATCGGCACTTCATTACAGAACATTTCAAGGAGGAAAAGACTGATAAATTTGGTGAAACTGCTAGGGTTAACTGTCCCAATGTGGATAGTGGATTTGTGTTGAATTTAATCAATAAGCAGAATCTTGTTGCTATTGACTATTTACTTGCTGACATGATGGACAAGGGTGTGCGATTAGACTCTAAGATAATCTCAACAATTATTGAGCTAAACAGTACTAATGGTAGACGGAATAGTGCTTTATTTGCATTTGAATATGGTGTGAAGTTCGGGTTAAATATTGATAGAATTGCATATATTGCCTTAATAGGCTTATCCATAAGAACAAATTCATTTTCAAAGGCTGTGGAGATTGTTGAGGAAATGGTTAGGGAAGGCCATTCTCTCGGAACACAACAAAGTGCTCTTCTTATTTATCATCTTGGCTGCAACAGAGATCCTGTTTCTGCTGCGAAAATATTTAGTATATTGCCTGATGGAGAGAAAAACACTGCTACACATACTGCCCTAATTGGTGCCTACTTCTCTTCTGGGAATGTTAACAAGGGATTTGAAACCCTCCAAATTATGAAAAATGAAGGCATTAATGTTGCATTAGGAACATATTGCGTTTTAGTTGCTGGTCTTGAAAAATGTGGTAGAGTTTCTGAATTAGAGTTTTATCGGAAGGAAATGAAGAGAATGCAAGCTGAGAGCAATTTGCAAGCTGTTTCAATGGAGGAAACCATATGCAATTTCCTATTTGCTGGAGATTCTGTGGTTCGACTTACTAGATAGGTCGGTTCGTAGGCATGGTTTCTACAATCTACAGGATGTGGCAGTGCAAATTACATATTTGATTATATGCCCTGGATTGGGCTCATTGCCCCTCAAATTAAGTCTCATCAATTCGCTCAGATGCTTGAGGAAGCTCGTAAAAATTGGTGCTGGATGCTACTGTTTTGCATGTTGTACTTTTTTGCTTCGAAGGTATTCTTGAAGCTATATATTTCTACAGCACAGATGGCAGTTTCCACATAATGTAGCTGAATTATAGTTTGGGCAGTGGCTACTAATTTGCCATTCAGGTAATTTTGGTCTCTTCGTATTTTAGAAAAGTGCCTTTCGGTAATTTAGGAGGATGGAAGGTATTGTCTTTACTTTTCTTTTTCTATAGACAGAAAGAATTTATTGATGCGAGTAGAAAGATACACCTGGAGCAGATGAGTAGTCAAAATAAAAGTAAAGCTATAGCTAAAGGAGGATTCAAGAAATATCTGGGATCTGTTCTTAAAATGCTTTGATCAATTCAAGAAATATCTGGGCTCTGTTCTTAAAATGCTATCTGGGATCTGTTCTTCTGGAAATTTTACCATCCTTATTGCCTCCTAAGCCCTGGAATCTATAGCTTTTTTACGAAAATACTCCTTCTAGTAGGTCTGCGACTTGAGATATGTTTGTATGAATTTTGTCAAGTGCATGCTTTCTACTGTGTATAGCGAAAACTTGACACTGGCAACGAACATTATCATGCCATCCTGCTTTGTTTATGGATTAAATCCAGTTTGCAAGAGTTGCTCCAAAAGGTCTCTCTTGGCCTAAACGAAATTGAAATTGAGTCTGCATACTATCGAGAGCCTCAATACAAACAAGACATTTTTCGTAATGCTTGTGTACCAAGTAGTGTCAATTTTGGTTTTCAAGCAAAGTTATTTTCATAGTATTTGCAATATGCTTTTTAATCCGGTACCTATTTCAACTTCTTCCTTCTTCCATTTTTTTCTGTAAAATGTTTACAACATTCAGAAGTAGACTACAAGTGTTTTCCTCCTTTCGAGTCTTTGTAGAGACTCTCTTTCAAATTGTCATCGGGCTCAATGATTGTCAATACGAATTTGAAATACCTTTTGCCTGAAATTTTTTAGGTGAGGATATTAGAACTACCAAAGTTTTGGCCTGTGCCTGACGTTAATATATCATGCAGGATTTTTCGGTTGTCATGTCAGCAACATGTTTAACGAAATTCACTACAATGATGGACGGATATAACATTTTATAGTTTAGTGTCCATAGGAAAACAAATTGAAGTTTAATAGTGTATTAATAACATTAGCAAAAGTTCAGACCAATGCAATAATTAACCAACCACTTTTGTGAATTACATGACTGGCACTGCATTACTCTCTGTCTATATATTGAAGAGAATTATCCACTTATAGCGATGAAATCCTACGTGTTTATATTTTCTATTAACTTGATTTTAGTCTACCTGTTCAAAGACTAACTTCTGCTACGATAGATTGTTCACGATTGTGAAATACCTTTCTTGGTTATTTTCAGGACTATATTTCTTAATTTTCTTCTAAGCGCTAACAAGTTCCTTCGAAAGGGAAAGGTCTACACACAAAAGAAGATGCTACGTTACAGGAGCAAAATTGTGTTGAAAACAATGGTGTTTCTCCCTTCGCCTTCGCCTTCGCCTTCACCATTGAAATTGTGTATTAAATCTACATAGGCACTGATGGATGGAACAATAATTGACCTGTTTTTCCAGCAGAGTCTCACAGAGTTTGTATCAAAATTGACATGAACCACATTTCCATTCCGAGTATATGGAATCTAGTACAGCAACACAAGGTTACGAAGAGTACCAACAGAGTTCAGCTCAACTGTCACTTGATGAACACGGTTTGAAAAACTTCCTAATCCAGCCAGCCATGGCATGTTGACTTAAGTCTTTGGATATTGTTCACAATTGTTCCATCCATGTCCTGCTTCAAATTCGGTATCTGGCTATTTAACTGCATAAATGAACGACAAATTAATAGCAAAATGATATGCATGAAACATTAAATATTTCTTTCAAGTAATGATACTTTCTCACCATACGGGATTTCAAGAAGTCTCCTGCTCGGAAACAGAAAAATTGTTCAGATAAAAAATAAAATAAGTTGTTTTCTTGTCCAAGGAAAAATGAAAAAGAAAGAAAGAATGAAATGAGCTTTTAACTTTATTGTGTGTATACTAGCAGAGACTGATTTTCTGTTTACTTCAAGCCATGTATGATCACCTCAAGCTCTTCATTTCCATTTTCCACTTGTTCTTCCTTAATTTCATTGCAGATTTTCTGATACTTAAGCCACAGAAATTTACCTCAATCATCAGCAGCGTTGGAATATAGCCTAATTCAGAAGGGATCCTCTGGAAACCGCTACTTTCCAACACCAATCGTTCGAGTGTAGGGAAATGATCTTCTGAGGTATTCCAATTTTCAAACTTTAAGGGTCTTAGTTTCAAAAACTTGAGTTTCAGGAACTCGTCATCGTTTGTGTTCCAGTTTTCTCCCTCAAGGTTGGGCAATTTACCAAATGATGACATGTTTCACAAGGAAAACCTCCAGAAAATAAAGAACTGTTCTCTTTATTATTTTCAAACTGTTTTCTATTTTCGATTTTCTAAAAGTGAAAACAAGTTCTCTTTCCTATTTTCGAATACTCTTTTTTGAAAATGAAAAAAAAAAAATTGCATTGAAAACAGAAAACATCCAAAGGCACGTTTTGGGAATTTTTGAAGCCAAAACACGGTTATTTTTAGAAAACAGGGGAAATAACTTTTCTGCCTTATCCCCTCTCTCTCTCGTCTCCTGTAACATAGGCATTACACTGGTATTCCGTTTCCGATCTCACAAATCCACAATCCAAAGCTTCCATTGGTTTTCCATTTCCGATCTCACAAACCCACAATCCAAGATTTAGCGGAGCTTTTGTTGCCAAATCTGCGGGTAATCTACTAGTTCTTTTAATTAGGTTTCGCCTCTGATTCTTTGCTTGCTATATTCTTTGGTTCTATGCTTGCTATTCTATATCATATTCTTCAATTAGGTTTGGCCTCTGGTTTTTTAATTTGTTAGGTGTAAATAATTTGATTCATGATGTGGAAGCAGAATTTCTGAGGCGGCTTGGATAATTGTGGGAGCGGTGAATTATCAGGGGGAAGGGTAGATGGAGGTGGAGGAATTCATGTTTCTTCAGTTAATATAGGCCAAGTTACCTTGATACTCTAGTAAGAGTGACAAGTGAGAAAACGTAAATGTCACTATATCCCTTGTTCACATGTC
The DNA here is from genome assembly GCA_903798325.1 of Fraxinus xanthoxyloides. NCBI lineage: Eukaryota > Viridiplantae > Streptophyta > Magnoliopsida > Lamiales > Oleaceae > Fraxinus > Fraxinus xanthoxyloides. The sequence continues at coordinate 11,484 of CAIGRL010247480.1, forward strand.
GTTATATCCCTTGTTTCAATCTTATCTGTAATCTTATTAATAAACCTCCCACATGCCCCAAATCTTCAATTTAAGTTGGCATGTAAGTCTCTAGATAAACATTTGATTATTTTTTTATTATTTCCGGCAGGTGTGTTTTAAAGAAGATTCATCTGGCTAAGTAGTTGGAGGAGACAGAAAATCAGGAGGTAATTTCATATGCTTTTAGTAATTTCGATGAGGAAAATTATATATGTCATCAGTAGGCAATCTTTTCTTCCAGTTAGTAATTATCAAATTTGATTATTTATTAAAAATATAAAAAAAAATGTTAATATATTATCAAGCAATAAATACATTTTAACTTTGATGAATTTTACGATATATAAAATTGAGTTCAAAATATATAAAATAAAAATTAATAATGTGGACACAATTTTTATTTGTATTCATTTAATTATTTTTTTTAGAATTTTTATGTAAGGCTTTTTTATTTTTTATTGTTCTAAAATTTTTTATAATTTAATTTTTTGTTTTTAGAATTTCAGATTTTTTCAAAATCTATTTTTTTAAAATTTTATATTTATATTTTTTAAAGTTTATTTAAACGTTCAGAACATCAAAAATAAATTTTGAGTTTTCTATTATAAATTTGACCTCCTTTTCGAAAATACATTTTTAGAAATAACAGACCAAACACGGTTTCAACATTTTGCAAAAGTGAAAACTGAAAATAGCAAATTAAAGGCATCCTAAAAAGCTAAAACCTCGTCAGTTTGGCCACTTAAACTTTAAAAACACCTGCAAATGGAGGCTTCAACCTCATTGCAAGTAATTTTTCTAGGCTCCATTTTTTCTACATTATTATTATTATTTTATTTTATTTTATTTTATTTTTTGCTTTCAAGAATCCACAGTACATGTATTAATACTAATTATTTAGTGATTTTCTTCCACTTTTTAACGGTTTATGGGCTTATTCTATATATCTGACTTTTCACATCCTTGTCCCTTTTCACTGTAATAGGCAT
>CAIGRL010247512.1:0-16904 GCA_903798325.1 Fraxinus xanthoxyloides
TTTTTTCCCATATTCAATATATCTAACTTACACTTATCTATTGTATCAGAATATTGGCCTGGAATTAAGATTACTCAGACAGTTGATTAATGATAGTTGCACCCTCGTTTCTAAAGAATATGCAATTACGGATTTTGTATTTGAAAATGAATGTGTTCGCCATAAAATGTGGATAATAAATGCACAACGAAGAAGTATCAGTGTATATGCGAACATCTCTCACTTAGAAGAGTACATAAATGGCAATTTTTTCAATTGTTGGTCATCCATGGATACGGTGCAATTATTTACTAATTTCATATTCATATCTAGGCAACAATTGATATCTTTTTGTTGTTGATTTCCGTGAATAAAAATTCCAAATATATGATTGCAGTCATCATGTCCATACACTAGATGAAATCACAACACATGCAAGTACAACATGTAATTTAGTTCATACATTATTGTTGTTTTCAACATTTTCATCCAACGGACCAGATGTGAGAAAATATAGAAACAAACACATACCTTATTTATCTTATGTAAACAATGGGTAAACATACAAATACTATTTATTATAATAAGTATTTCCCTATTTAATTTAATTTTACATCTATACTACTAATTTAATCAAACATAAAACTTTTTTTATAGGCAGAAATGCATAATATTTGTACATAAATACATAGAATGCTTTGTTTTAGGATATCCATTAGAAAGAGTTTCATCAGACAGGATGAGTATATACAGATGGAAGATTGCAGTTGATATTTATTTCAATGCATATTTTCTATATTCCTGGTCGTCCTAGTACTAATGGATAACAAAAGTTGCGGAAATTTTGCAGCGTTGAGACCATGGTACTCATTGATATTTTATTTTAATCATGTATACTATTTCCATGCTTTCACTTGTTGATATACATGTAAATCCTAAATATTAGGAATTCTTTGAATTATTGCAAAACATGTTGACAACCTTCCCAGAGACACAATTGGAGAGGAAGGAGTTAGAACGAGCTGGTGAGCTAATAGTCTTAGCTTATGTTTACTCGTAGGACAATCTGAGATTTAATTTCTGAAATGGTACAATGTGAACGCAAAAAATGTTTTATTTTCTTCTTAGTTCAAATGATCTCCTGATTTTTATTTTTAGGCACTCCAAAGGATGCTGCTATAGTTACTCCTTTAATGGACTTTGTTTGTCAGAAAAAAGCTGCAAAATGTGGAACTCGGGTAGGAAATCTTACCATTTGTTCACTACAAAGTGGTTTTATATTTTCCCTTTTTTTAAGTAAATATATAGCTGTATCTAGGCTACTAACTGGTGAGAAACTTCACGCCGTAGCATAATTAGTAGGGATGTTCTCTCAGAATTTTCACATTATCTTGATAGCTTCGAGGTCTTTATGTCTAAATTATCTTTTTTAAAATAAACAGATTGATAGGCTGAAAGTTTTGTTAGAATCTTTTCAGTATAATCAAATTTAGGGATTCTTTTTTCCATATAATACAATTCTCTTTATTAGTTCAATGTCTACTATTGTAACAAGCATTTTGCCTAAGCATCTTTTCGTTTTTTTTTTGACAACGAACAAGGAAGGATTCATACGATGCAATCTACAATGCTCGAGATATAAGGACTTTAGAATTAGTTGCTATCAAGGTGATATAATTAGCTAAATGGGTGCTTATTATATTCTTCCTTTTAATTGAATATAATAATATATACGTTTAGTGGATGTAATATGAAGTTTGAAATCTCATATATTTACATGATAATCGTTATGAAGAAATTTGTGCTAAAATTGAAATGTTGCATCATTGTAGTCATTCTAATGTTGTTCACTATTTAGGTAGTTACCAAGGAGAACAGTATCTTCAAGCATGAAGAAGATAATCAACGTTTGAGTATATGATAATTTTTATCTTTTTGGATGGTACCGAGACCATGATGATGTGTGCCCCCTGTTGGTTTCTAAATCAAATAACGACTGTTAGTTTTCCACTTGAATTTAAATATATGAGAATTTTGTATTTGTTAGCAGATTGTAATGGAGTATTATATGGGGTGGGAGTGTTGCTGACTTGATGAATATTATTGAGGAGCCTCTAGAGGAATGCCAAATAGCATATGCTTGCAGAGAGGCATTGAAGGTAAATTTCAAAATCAAGCTTTTTATATCTTTACGTGAAAAAATCAAAAGGAACGACGGTATCATATGACGGAGTATAAGTGAAGATGTATACATGTAGCAAAATTCATCGTTAAAATTCATCAGTTCCTTGCAACAAAACTATCTTTTGCTTGTTCATCATGTTTAGCCTGTGAGTTCATTCTCGTATTTCTTGAGTCAATTTGAGGTTTGAATTGTCTATCATTCATCTCTTCGTGGGCATGCCTCCAATTATGGATAATTTAAAGTTGTTGAATTTCTTGTTTCTTTGGATATTTCTCTGCAATTATCAATATAAAGCATGTTTTACTTACTTTTTAAAGAAATGTTCATTGACCAGGTTGTAATCTTCTTCTTCATATAGTGAAAATTGAAATCTCAAAGTGGATGTAACTCTAGCAATCATTTAAAATGGCTTCTTGTGTTTCTGATTTTATCTTTGTTTATTATTGCTCTTATAAGAAGGAAATATAGCTTAATCCATGGAAGACAATATTATTCTGAAATACTATTCACAGGAAATGGAGTTTGACTGGAGATTTATTATGGATACTGTTATTGGATTCCTTGTAGCTGCTCTCGGAAGGTGGCATTTTTGTTCCTATGCTCACTCTAATCATTGGAACTGCAGTCTCTAAGTGTAAAGGTTTAGGATCAAATCATTGTAGAAATCATGAATTGTTTTTTTGCTGCTTTCAGCACTCATTAATTCATCATAGAGGGTATGCTTATGAAGTCGTCATTTTGATCATTTGATTATATTTAAGGTCTTTTATTTTCTTGATCAGGCACGATTACTGGTACAGCAATTGCTACTGTTTACTACAATCTCAAGCTCCGACATCCTACACTTGATCTTCCCATAATTGATTATAATCTAGCTCTTCTTTTTCAACCCATGTTAATACTTAACATCAGTATATGAGTTATTTTGCTGAAACTATATATATTATTTAATGTGGGGTTTATCATTCTTGCACTAAATTTTCAAAGTACATAGAAATGTTAAAATTGGTAATATTTTGTTGACAGAATTATATATTACAAAATATCTATGTTAGCAAAAAACTCTTGTTAATACTTGTGCGGTCGAGTGATTGTTCTACCAGTTGTCGAACTCTTAGAAATCCCTTTTAAGTTGGAACGTGCTATAAATGCCGGTAGACATCTACTTTTATTATGTCTGTCTTCATTTAAAAAGCTCGAGTGAAATAATATTTGCTTTGCTATCTTTGTCAAATTTGTAACCAGTATCATTTAGGTTTTTTTATTGCACTACTTATGAATGTATTCTACTTCATCTCGCTTCTTTACAAATGCTTAAATTTTTTACCTTAATCATTTACATAAATATTTGAAACACTCCTAAGACGCTAACATAAAGCACTAACATTACCTTCAAAATAACACAACCCGTGTAGAGTAAAAACTAGTAGTATAATTAATGACATGTTCGAATTTTTAAAGACCTTTATTTGAAATATCTAAAATATTCAATTCAAAATCAAAATTTATAAGTTTCCCAAACCTAAATTCCCCTTCATTCTCATATTTCCAAACTTATTTTCATGTATTAAACCTATCTCCAACCCCATTTTCTTCTTCTTCTTCATATGCATTATCTTTCGTTCCAATTAGTGATTAAATATTTAAAGTTCCTTTATTTGAAGCAAAAATAAATCAAACGGTACAAATTTTGCATAGTCAATAAGCAAGAATCAATTCCAAATAGTTGAAAGTATGCTTTATAAATTTAAAATTAGCAATTTCTTATTATTTTCAAGTTGTATGCTACATGCGGTTTATGAAAAATCAATTGGGTAAGTAAAGTTAACAGTGAAATATTACATAATGGTGTTGTTTTTATGTATCTGTCTGCCTTTTTTTTGAAGCTAAGTGCCCTCCTTTTGTAGTGTCGTTTTAGGTTGTTAATCGTGTTGTTGATGTAGTTGTTTGCAAATTTATCATTCCTCCATTCTTTTACAGCATTACACTATTTTACACAAATTTAAATGACGTAAATACACGTTTTAAGCTACAAAATATTATTTTATGTTTGCTTAAAACTTGTTCTATAATAATATGAGTTGCCTTTTGTTTGTAAATGAGGCTGCATTTTATAATCTCCACTTTTACAATAATGGACTAACATATTACGTATTTTTGTTGAACTGCAGATATGGACTCTGGTGTATTGAAAATAGTGACGAAAGTGGATGAATTTGAAACACACAATATGTCAAAGTTTGAGGATTACAATGGGATGAAAACTGGGTGAAAACCTTAAATTGGATGTCTTTTTGAAAACGAGTATTTAAAAGGGGATATTGTAATAATCACTGCACAAAAAAAAGACACTTTTTTGCAAAGCTATCCTAAAAGATCCTAATGAGGGCAACTGCAATAATCTCATTCTGGAAAGCTCTTTGTAGTATTTATGATTCGAGTAATTAAGTTTGCAAGGGTTTAAATTTTGGTGTCTTAAAATTATCTGATTTGGAAGTAATCGATTTAAAACTCACTACATGGGTCATTTAGAAAGCTTAACATAGAGACGTCCGCAAATAAAAATGGTTAAGGAGTATATAAAAGTATGACATAAAAGAAGACACACCACATGCTTTGATTAAGCCCAAAACACTTGTTTAAGAGGATTATGCCTTTGATAAGAGGTTAATAACTTGGTTGATTTTTAGAGGTTGAAACAATAAAAAATAAGAAGACGCCTCATTTGTTGATATATTAAATTGCAATTAATGAAATCTAACCAAACTTGAGAGGGCACTAAGGAGTGGTGATTTGTAAATCAACATTATATTACATCATTAGCAATAGAATGAAAGAAAATAAGTTTGGGGTTGTGTGAGTCCCACGAGCGAAGAAAGGATACATTTGACTTTTAAGGTCAGGGGTCGGATCATCTTGTTGAATGTACAGTGGTATACTTAATTTTTTACACACACACACACACACGAGCGCGCGCACACACACACACATGTTTTACATTGAATAAGTACGAACTATTTTTTGCACTATAATATTGAAGCAGTTTATATAGTTGATATAACGTGTTCAATACTAAGCTATAAATGTAAGCCAGCTAAATAAATCTGTTTTAGGTGACTTTGTTTGTTTAAATGTGCTAGTGTGTCACTAGTTTTTCTCTTTCGTTTTATGTTTGCTAGAGAACTAGCAAAGAATTAAATTTGACGGTATTTGATGAGTGAGTTTTACTCATTGTTTAATGCTATTTAAATTTGATATTTTCGTTGTTTTTGAGCAATTTCGAACGTTTTGATGTGTATGTTCGTATTGTTTTGTAGGCTAGGAAACTTGGTGAAGATGACGAGCTTGGAGTTGAAAAGGAGCCAAAGTTAATATAAGTGCGGATGGATGTGAAGAAGCTTGGGATTAATCTTAGAAGATGGAAAGGATAATAATCAAAACAAGGAGAATGAGGAAAAAATACAAGAAACGAGCGACGCAGCGCTGTAAACAAGGCGTTGCAGTGCCCGTTCACAACCAAGGGAGAATTATAGGAAGCTGGCGTCGCAGCGCCAAACCCTTGGTGCCGTAGCGCAAGCTGCAACCTCAAACAGGCAAAAGTCTAGTGCTATAACGCCAGTGACGATGACATCGCGAAGCTAGCACCGTGGTGCCGCCAACGAGAAGGGTTTTTTTAAAAAAATCTGGATTCTTTTAAGACCCATTTCGTCCCTATTCATAGAAAACTGGAGAAGACTATAAATACAACCCTAGAAATCGCTTTGAGGGGGATTCAACACCGCAAGAGGAAAGAAAACAAAAGATTCATTTAGAGATAAATGAGGCAACCACGAGAAGAAGAATTTGAGCGCCAGCCCATTTTTTTTTCTTTTCTTCTCTATATTTTGGATATCGAATTTGATTATGCATATTGCATTAATCATGCTCTAAATTCCTAATCTAGGGTTTGATGTAGCCATAACTTGAGACATGTTTGAATTTTATTATAAATATTTCTTTTAGCTTTTCCATAAGTTTATTTGTGCTGATTTTTGTGCATTGCTTTCAATTACATGATCAATAATTGAATGATTAGATATTTTAAATTTCGGCACTCGAAAGAAGAAAATTTAGACGCTATCTAAAAATGATATAATCTAGATTTTATAGGTTTCGAGAGAAAGTATGAAATTTTTGAAATATGTTCAACTTTAGAACCACAAACGCGATCTCTAGATTTTAAATTCAAATAGAGATATTAGAATTAAAATATAGAGATATGTTCTATTCGGCATTCGAGAAAGTGAATATAATTAATTTAGAGTTCTTGCTTATAAATTTAGGAAAATTGATAGAAGTAATTATATAATTTGAGAAATATCATTGATAATGCAGTGAAATCATTCCCTAGACTTTTTCATTTTGATAACTTTCTCGTATAATTGCATTGACTTAGTTGAATTTACCACCAAATCTATTCTTAGATTAGTATAAAAATATTGATTCAAAAGTATGACCTTCTAAATAAAATAGATGCTAACATAATTATAGTACTCAGTAGGAATTTCATTTCAATCCATGTGGGTTCGACATCCATACTTGATCGTATATTATAAAACTTGATACAGTACACTTGTGGTATAATTTACGTCGTGGAAAACGTGTAACATGATGGAATGCTTTTCAAATCTAAATTCTGAGGTATAGTACTTGTTGCCACGTTTCAAGTGAAATAATTTAGTTATATCCTCTCACATTTGGCATTATTGTTTTTGAAAATAATGCATCATGGACTTAGTTCTTCAAGAAATTGTTTGAGGTAACATGTATGCTGGAATGACATATTATTATTTCTAATCACAAGGAAAATATAGGTAAAGTTGTGGAGTTTGTTTACACATATGCCCATCATGGATGTTGCTCGTAGAATCTAATAAACATAAAGTCCAAATATTATAGGACTATACTTTGCCATTGTTTATGGCAGCAGTGAAATGAGTATGTTTTGATTAATTTCGAAAATTTAATGGAAAATACATACCATAAAAGTTCGAAAATTGAAAAATACCTAGAAAAGAAAGTTGGGTATAACTTTTGGTCTCAAGCACGTTTCAAAGAAATCCATTGCAATATTATGACAACTAATAATGCAAAAGTTTTGAAATCGTTATTCAAAAATGTGCAAGTTTCTTGTACTTGTTGTAGTTAAGCAAATAAGAAAGACTTTACGGAATAGTATACCATAATCATTGACAACAACAGTAAAAAACGAATAAATGAATTCTACAACCTACTTTTAAGTTCACTACCATTCTCTGAAGAAAGGGATGCTGACTTAATAACACATCTCTGTTACTCATACATTCTCACTTGGAAAATACGGTCACAATGAAGTAATGTATCTAATTGTCCCGTTAAGCCTAATATCAAAGCAGTAACAATCTTATTTTCGAGCCTCTCTCATAAAATATTTTCAAAAGGAAGAAATGACAATCTAGTGAGCTCATTATGTCTTAAATAACTAAAGTAGCACTTAGGTTGGGAAGTAATTGACGTTCGATTGGGTTATACCATGTGATTCCATATGTAAGTGCTTGACAAAGTAACTAGTCGTTTTGATTCTTTGGCTCAACTCGATGAATTTATTAAATACTTTCGGTAAACTTAAGTTTATTGGCTTGATTCAACTGAGTTGCTTGAACAAATACATGCTATAATGGGATTTTCCTTTAGTAACAAAATTGATACTTATGTTTAAATATCCAAAAACTTGAAATCTTAGTCTTCATAAACCTTCTTATCAATAAACTATAGAAGAACCNAAAGTAGCACTTAGGTTGGGAAGTAATTGACGTTCGATTGGGTTATACCATGTGATTCCATATGTAAGTGCTTGACAAAGTAACTAGTCGTTTTGATTCTTTGGCTCAACTCGATGAATTTATTAAATACTTTCGGTAAACTTAAGTTTATTGGCTTGATTCAACTGAGTTGCTTGAACAAATACATGCTATAATGGGATTTTCCTTTAGTAACAAAATTGATACTTATGTTTAAATATCCAAAAACTTGAAATCTTAGTCTTCATAAACCTTCTTATCAATAAACTATAGAAGAACCCTAAAAAAGATTAACCAAATTAGCAATAATTAACATGTTAAAAATTCAGATTTTTGTTGGCACCCAAATAAAAAAAAAACATGTACACATGATACACTAACAAAAAAATATTTTACAGGTCGAAACCCATTTTTAAAAAAAAATTTGCACAAAATCTTAGTAACAATGGATAGGTGACGAAACCTTTACAACTAAGAATATACCACTGAGAAATTGGTTCCTTGAATGGGTTGTTCTCGACGACTAAGATATTCATGGAGGTGGCGTTCCCTATGGTGGTAACGTTCGTAATGAGATAATAATTACGCATCAACACTGTTAAAGGAAGGAGATACCGAACAATAGACGGAGATGATGAAGGATTTTTGGGGTAGTGGCATTCGAAATGGGAGTAAGCCTCCTTTTATTTGCCATCTTCATAGTAAAAATACATTATTTTGTCTTGTCAAGCACATCTGCTACAGTAAAAATATAATCATTTTAATTTCAAATGTTTTCACTTTTCTAGTTTTGCCCTTCCACCTGTGCATTTGGTTCAAAATTTCCATATCACTGCATTATTGTCCCACCACAGGTGTGTTCCACATGATACACAATTTGCTTCGTTCGGGTATCGTGCATATTTTTGTCAGGCCATATTTGGAAGAATCTTTTTATTCAATTATTCACTGATTGTGCATGTACATTACTTTAATTTTTAAATTCAACAAAGACATCAAATTATATTCCTACGTTTGTACAACACTAGACATTTTCGACAAAGTCACGTTTCACACAAAATGTGAAGATCAAAGTTGTTGTGCTATATAATCGCGAAGTCGGTCCCAATCACTTTACTACATTTCCAGTGCGTTCATTTCGGTGTGGATTTCATCTTCGGCGTTAGGTAGGTCAACATCGAACGTGTCATCATTTGTTTGTGCTCTTTCAAATGCCTCGTCCACAACTCCAGACCGACGTAAAAAACTATGAATGCCCATCGTTGTGACAACAACAACAACTTGGGTTCGAAACGAATAGCTAGGCATACGATCAAGTATTTGCCATTCTTTTTTCGACATACCAAGCGCTTGTTCTATGAATATTTTGCAGGGCACTCTTTTGTAGGACGAGTGTTTATAGTTAAACCTCTCACGAGCATTCCGAAGCTGGCGAGGACGATAAGATTCATCATCGCTGAGTTCCTGAAAATTATACAATATATCTGATCATTTATAAGGGACCATATAGCTTGTTCGATGAGCAAACTCGGAGTCAACCAAAAAATACTTACCCGGCTTGGATAATGGAAAATGAATTTCAGGACTGTGCATAGCATGCTCTAGTATTCGCGCGTCGTGGGTATTTCCGGTAGTACCAGCAAGCATAAACGTAAAACAGAAATTGAAATCGCATGCGGCCAACACATTTTGCGTCGACACTCCTTTGCGGTAAATAAAATTTGTCTGCTTGCTACACGGTAGCATAGCTTTCACATTCATTCCATCAATAGAATCAATGCAATTTTGAAACAAAGGATGTTTCGTGGGGTCCGACTTGTGGGGCTTCTCACACACGTTGTAGTCCGGTCTTGGTTTATGAGACGTGCCAATAAGGCGACGACAACAGTGAGTACCTCCTTAAAATAATGGCACAATGTTAGCAACGAATGATTGAAAATAGTAGTCACCTGGTGGTGACCTTTCATGTGCTAATATGCACAAGAACATCCCAACTTGTTCATAAATATCGACATGTTGACTGCTGCCTAAGACATATTCATCCTGTAGAATGTACGAAGTGTCGAAATAGTTGTGGATACATTCGGAATTCTTGATAAAACATTTTGTCATTATCTTCTATTGCTTCCTTCATAAACAAGTGTCCATTTCTTGAAGACGAGGAATCATCAGATACGACGGCGTTGTTTGAGATAGTAGTTCCTGATATCGCTTACTTCGATTCGACAATACATAACCCATGTCGTGACGTCTTTTGCCAGTTGACTAAGAAACTCATCATCATCGAATTCTTCTTCGTCGTTGGATCCCAATAAAAGCGCACAATTGAAGTTGAGATCATCAATTGCAGGAAAATTAAGATCATTGAAATTTGCAATATTACAAAGATTTCTACACATCGAACAAAAAATTCAGTATTCATGTGGCCAACCAACAAAGTTATATAAGAGTGAATAATCATTGCACGTGTTTCGTTTGAGTGAAATGCAAATAATTGTACCGGCCTGTTTGAAAAATAGGACGCTTTTTCTTTTTGACATGTGATACTTTTTGTTGCTTTTAAAACGTGGTTCCCAAAAATTTGTTGTACATTTCAGTTGTCACTCATGCCTACACTATTTGTTACCCAACAGAATAATATTTCAAAAATTATACATTTCAAACGACCACTCACAAAATTAAACATATGCTTGGGAAATCATAATGTCAGATACGAACGACAACTGTAAATATCCACAAGCAGTACTAGAGAAAAAAATGTTTGAATAAAACATGTATTGTAGAGTTGGTTGACCCATAAATTAATGGAGAGATTTATTACGCTCGTTAAACTACCACTCAATCCACTCGAACTTCTCATCGGCATCCTGCATGACACCAAGCATGTCTTGGTATTTCTTTTGTGTCACAAGCGGACAGACGAATAAGTACAAAGGTGTGTGTTGCTCGAGCCTTCCTGATGCAAGAAATTCTTCGACATAGGTAACCCCTGCATTTTTGGTCGGCGCCATGATGGTGTTAATCTTCGCTGCTACTTCCTCAACGACGATGTTTGCCCGATTAGCTGAGTACGACGGCTACCGAGCAGAAAACTTTTTCTTCTTCCCTTTTTGCCTGCTCGACGACGACTTCCCCTTTTCGCCGCTTCTAGCATTCGACATGTGCATGCTTGAAGTACTTTTTTGCTCGTCCCCCTCATTCCTGGAACCAGTGCTCTCCTCCTCAATAGGGATTGCACCCCTTTGGTCTTCGACATCACTATCCTCAAACAAACTAAAGTCTGTACAACATAACTTCGTCAGAGTAACTGCGTACTTGTCACCATCGTAGCTATCGCCAAAAAGCTGACGATATCAGACATAGTTTTCACTCACGTGTTTGTCCTTGAAGTCCTTGTACTCATGTTCTCCTGCAAATGGGTTAGCACTTTTGATAAAGGTAATGTGACGCGGATATCGTAATGTAACTCAACAATGGAAAATCCATAAGTGTGGTCAATTTAATTCAAGAAATTTAACACAATTTTCATGATAGATGATTGGTGAGTGTAAGAGATGAGGTTATGGATACAAAAATTTGATTACAAAGGCAGCTCCTGCAATCCGAATTTGTTCCTAAGTAATGAACCCCGAAAATGGTACTTCCAGTGCTCTTTACAAGTTCAATATCCCTACAGTTAGCAGTGAATGCAATGTGTAACACAATGTGCAGCCAAAATTAGAAGGTGACTAGAGCTACAACATCATAACAACGCAACATATGAGAACTGAGTAGACATGAAGTAATCAACAACCACAACCTCACGCATTGACCACAATATACACGCCCATATGAATGTCAAATAGTTATTAAAAAACCTCACCTTCAATATTTGGGTCCACCATTTGTCAAATGCTACGATCCGACCCTCTGACGGGTTGTATTTGACCCCGATACAACCTAACAATTCTGTTAGCCGTTTGTGTTCCCGACGCATTGCATCCTAGTGGTTGCACAACGTCATAATCAATTCCCACCTGTGTTTCGTGAAACACTTTTCGTGTCAATGGCCTTCGACAATGGTCGTTTCACAGGCTGCTATGAACGTTCGTCGTTCTGCATCTCTTCATCTAACATATTTCTTAGACGACTCAACAACCATTGACGAACAATGACCACGAATTTCACAGGTCTGCAGGTTGAAGAAATCGGTTTGGAAAGGCTAGAAAAAGAAAAATAAAACATAAGAATTGCGATAGCAGACGAGGTATGGAAAATCCACCTGAGAATTGAATGGGTCCATGCCTACAGTGTAGTCTCCTAAAGTGGCGGTGGCGGCTCTACTGCACTCAGAGTCAACCAACTTTATGATGGTGGAGCTGGTTAATTTCGATCGTCTCTTCTGCTTCTCTGCCAAAACAAAAAGTGTTGAACTTCTTCTTCGTATAAACAGGGGCGTACAATCTGCAACCAATTTTTCACCAGTTCAAGATCCACTTACATCGAGGTGCGGCGGAAGCTTGTAGAAGTGGAGTCAACCAATTTTATGATGACGGAGCTCGTAATTTTGATCGTCTCTTCCGCTTCTCTACCAAATCGCAAAATGTTGAACTTCTTCTTCATGTAAACAGGGACTTACAATCTGCAACCAATTTTTCACTAGTTCAAGATCAGGTTACATCGAGTTGTTGCTGAAGCTTGTAAAAGTGGAGTCAACCAATTTTATAATGGGAGAGCCGGTTAATTCCGGTCGTTTCTTCCGCTTCTCTGCTAAATTGCGAAGTGTTCAACTTCTTCTTCGTGTAAATAGGGGCGTACAATCTACAACCAAGTGTTCACTAGTTCAAGACCCACTCACGTCGAGGTGTGGCTGAAGCTTGAAGAAGTGGCCGAAATATGATAGCTAGATACCCGGAATCGTCTTTGCTTGCCGTTTAAAACTTTCTGATGTGTGGGTAGGGGAGAGGAAATTGATTTTGAAAGGGAAAAATCTTTGCATTTGGTTTGGGTTAAGGGCAAAATTGCCCACTTTCTCTGTTGTTTCACTGTTTACACGGTGAAAATTGTACTAAGATGTTAGCATACATTGTTCCAACGTTCATATTTTTCTATATTCTCAGAATAAAATGTGTCCCAAATAGGGGCGAAGACTTTCGTGCAAAAGTCTATAAAAATCAATAAAAGAACTTTACAAAAGTCATTTACTTAAAAAAAAGTTTTTTAAAAACCCAAATTGATTCCATCTTTTAAAGTGAATTCAATATTCAAAATGAAAAATATCGCAACATGATGAAATATGGCAGAGGAATAACTCATTATATTCAAATTCGATTAGGCAAAAAAGAGATCACATTTTAGAGCATTTTCTCTTGTTTACTGAATTTTAAAAATCATCATTATATTTTTATAGAGAGATTTCTTTTTACCTAAATTGCATTAGCAATATGACTTATGACTTGATTTGGACAATGGTTGATTCGGGTTTTCAAACTTTCTCAACCCCTAAAAAATAACGAATGCGTTCTGAGTTCTTACCATAGACCTACGCGAGCATTACAGTAGCAAGCACGAAGTGGATAACAAAAGGAAAACAAACGTATGAACACATAATTTGAATTGTACGAAGGTTAAAAAAGGAAATATGATTGTCAACCTTTGAGCTATATTTGGTACAAGAGTGATAAAATGGAACCAAATCCAGTAATCTGACACAAAAGCTATTCATTCATACTGCACTCTCATTTTGTTGCCTGAGCAATCATATTACCTATAGTACTAGCTTGTTCCTTGGCCTGCTCCACCAAAGAATCCTACAAAATTGTAAAAAATAAAATAAATAAATCAGCTATAAATCCTTATATAGATGTATTGCATTATAAAACTGTAAAACAGCCATACCTGCGCAGCTATTAAACGCGCAACTGTTTTCTTGCTCGACTCTTGAAGTTCACCAGCGATTAGAATTTCGTCCAGGATATAATAAGCCTGTCAATTGGAAACAATTCAAATGGCAAAACAAAGAACACCCAGTGGGTACACAACTGCTTCAGATTTAACTCTGTTCTCAGCTCACTTAGCCACCCAAGAATTTCAGAGCAACTTGCAAGTAGTTGAAACAGAAACAATGATACAATTGCTTGGTAGAAAGAAAAACAAGTGGCGAACAAAATAATATCTTATCAAATTCTATCAAGAAGAGATTGCGGGTTTTGTTTGATGACTAGACATGCTCCACCAAAATCATATTAGTTTCTTTTCCAAGTGACTTAGAGTGTGTTTGATGGATATTATTTTGGAAGAATGTATTTTGGAATAGTAGATTGATGGAGAATTAGTGGTTAAAAAAGAAGGAAAAGTAATTGATGTGATGGAAAATATTATTTTATTATGTGGTTGAAAAAGGAAGAAAATTTATTGATGTAATGGAAAATATTATTTTATTGAAGAATGTGTGGTTGAAAATGAGTAGAAGAATGAGAATGAAAAATTTAATGTGGGCCAAACAGGGGCTTAATCTCAGTTTGCACACATGGAATGCTTGCAAGTTGCAAGTGTCAAATGAGGGAAAGTACCCTACGGTGATAATCTGAAATTCCTAAAAAGCCTCACAAAGAAAACAAAATTTCTGCCATATTTAGCCACAGAAAAGGTGAGCAGCATCAAGTATTAACACTCCTTGATGCATCACACTAGATTTGACATTCTCCATCTCGAAGGAAAAAAATAAATATAAAGTCTTACGGTAGACAAGTTGCCATTGCTAGGTAATTATATAGCACAACCTCAAGCAAAACATTGCAGCACTTCTACAAAAGAAGACAAGCACAAGCATCTCTTGCGAGAAGTGTTCTAAAGTCATCACAAGGCACACTGAGGCTCAAAAGATTGCCTCAGACATTTGAGGAAGAAAAATGTCCTATGAAGTCACATTTTTATTTTATTTTATTTGGAGCATTTCTAAGTGTTGAGACACGCCTTCTATGCCCACGACATTGAGACATAGGCCCCACAGTAGTTACAACTTCAAGGGGGGTTTGGATTATTACAGATAATAAAACAAATGTCCACAGCCCCAAGGCTAGTTTAAATTACAGAAAACAACCAACTCTAATTTCCTATCACCCACAAAGGGTGACAGCATTAGTACCTTCAATGTTACTCTGTATGATTACCCATGATTAACAAGGAAGTTCCTATCACCCACAGAGCGACAGCATTAGTACCTTAAATGTTACTCTGTATGATTATCCATGATTAACAAGTAAGTCCATTAATTTTAAGGAATTCAAAATATTCTTATCAAACAGATAGATAACATATTAAAATTTGCCTATGTTCACATTTCCAAACTCTTTATGTAAACAACTGTGGAAAACTAGAGGAATTATATGATAATAGAATACCTGTTTTATGTCAAGGAAATAGAGCATTTGGAGTAGACTTGGACAATGGAATATTTGAGAGAGTGAACCATCTATTTTTATTTGGCAACCAAGTTAATCTACCATCTGTTATCAACATTGTTATAACATGCTTGTTGTAGGAATTGGTTTAGCCCCCATTTGACACCCATTTTTTCTCATTCTCATTTTTTTTTCTCTTTCTTCATTTCAACCACACATTCTATCAATAAAATAATATTACACATAAACCTAAAAATTCTCTTTACTTTTTAACCACATATTCTTCCATAAATTATTATTCAAAAACAATTTCTCCTCAAAAAACGGGTTTCAACAATTTTTTTTTATTAACTACATGAATCTTTATTTGTACATATAACCCCTTAAGTGATTTATATCAACTTTGTTACCCTTTGCTTTCAAAACACTGGTTGTGGGAAGAAGACTACATTTACTCTTTACTTATGTGCTCGTAATCTTGACTACGGCGATATATGTCTAGAAAATGTAACAAATAGTCATTATACAACTTTCAGATATTGTGATACATTATACAACTGCACAAGTACATCTGCAAACTATCAATAGTCATTCTCTTAATCATGGTAAATCTGTTATCACTGCATATCCCAAGATGTTTCAGTTATTGCTGAGCAATTTGTGCTGGATAAGCTCCACCAAGAGACACTAACTTACATCTACTTATGTATTAAGTTGCAAATTTCAACCTTTCCTAGGGCCAACTATACATCTAATGTTAGAATAAACTAAGAGATATGCCTACAATTTTTCCAATAAGAATAAACTAATTCTTATATGATCAGATTATAAGTTTTAAATTTTTAAAGAGAAAGATTGAACAGACAAATCATATATTCACTAAAATACTCAACCTAATAAAGAATTCATCTTGCCTCAAGAAGCATCTCCACATCACCATTATTGATTAACAGAATGGAACTATGGAAGCAAAAAATAAATTAAACTATTTAGACATTATGCACAGCGTTATCAAATGATAAAGATGAAAATGATGCCCATTACCTAAGGGTAAGCAAAAGAAAGGACATCTGTAAAGAGATGAACATGCACACAACCTAGCACGTAGAGATGGCAAGCAAATTATGTGACATTTGTACAACAAAGTGGACGTCGCACGTGTCTTATTAAAGATCCCACTACTTTAGCTTAAAGATTGCACTAAATCTTGTAAGACAGAAATCTAAGGCTTACGTGATAAGGCGCACCTCAAGTGAGGCTTGCATTAAATGTCTCGCCTTGAGTACCTCTATTAAGGTTTATGCCTTAGGTTAGCTAAGGTGCGCGCTTGTTTGTCTTGACTTTTCTAGGCTTTATATAAGGATCCTACCTTTCTAGCTGCAAGTTCACATCTTTGAACAAAGAATCTAGCTATTGGAATTTTTGACACGGAAAGGGATAATGAAAGTCAGCAATGCACACTAGTCATTCCATGAGCACAAGTATGGAAAGACGCAAACACTAAGAAAGAAACCAGCCCAAATAATTCCATCATCTTTC
>CAIGRL010247639.1:0-29869 GCA_903798325.1 Fraxinus xanthoxyloides
TCATAAAAAAAATGAAGTCAAACGAATACCAAACTTTCAACATTTTTCATGAAAATTTATACCAATCAAACACAATGAATTATAATTCCTAGCAAAACAATTTATAGGAAAATCTTTTCCCTGTAAAACATTTTCTGTTATTTTGATTTTTGTTTCAATTTTTAGTTTTGAGTTGAATTCATTTATAGTATTCTGCTTTGAGATCTATTTTAAGATAACTAAAACACATTTGTTTTGCTATTCTGAAAACCGTTTATTAAAATAGAAAACTAGAAAATACGTTTGATTTAGAATTTTGAGAAAATCTTTTATTATATTTTAGTCCATAAAATTTTTATTATTTAGTAAAACAAAACATTTTATGCCAATATATTATCAAGTAATATATACACTTTAATATTAATAATTTTACAATATTTTTTTCATTACAAAAATAAATAAAAATAAATAATAAACTTAGTTAAAAGTTAATGACGTGAATTGAGAATATTTATGTGTTCATTTAAATATGTTATTTTATATTTTTATATTTTTTATTTTCTTCGAATTTTGATTATTATTGTAAAATTATTATTATTGCTTTTTCAAATTTTTATTTTTATTTTGTTAGATTTTATCAAAAAAACTATGTGTATCAAATTTTGTTTAACCACCCATTTTTCATGTTTTGAGTGTTTTAAGAGTTTTCAATAAAAACGTTGAGAACGTGTAAAAAAATATGTAACGTTAACTAGTGTTCTAAAAACGAACCGTCGCGTCTTGAAAGTAAGCACGAAACTAAGAGGTTAACTGTCAAGTTGATCATTTAATGCGCACTTTGTAGTTGACCGTGTGATGCGGGACTAGTCGCTTTATTAATTTTTTATATTTTCCTTTTTAAAAGTATTTTATTTGACTTTAATTTATTGATTTTTGTTTTAATTTTACTTTAGTTTCAAGTTTTTAAATGATTTTATTTATACAAAATTCAAAAATGACTTTATCTGATAAAGAGTTAGAAATACTATTTACATTTTGTAATTATGATTTTGAGGTTTATTATTTTGTTGAAAACTTCGAAAGTATGTATGAAATTTTTATAAATGTATTAAATATGACTTTTCTAGTAGAAAATTGAGATACAAAAAATTGTCTACCTTTTGCAGTTCGAAAACTTGAAAATTATACAATTGAATAATTGTAGAAATATTATGTAAATATTGTATTTTATAATTTTAGATATTTGGTATATATTATTTTTAATTATTAAATAATTATTAGAATGATTAAAAACTAAAATAATATTAAAAATAAGAAAACAATTTTTTACGTCAAGACTTCGCGTATTCTCCTAAGACTTGAAACTTGGCCTCTACTCCTAGACAAGTTTTTTGCCTTTTTAGAAAAATAACTATAACCTTATTTCAAAAATGCATTTTCGAAAATATTAGTCAAAACAAGTAAAAATTCGCTCAAATCATCAATTTCAAACAAGTTTAAAAGCTTAGATAAACGTCCATCATCTTACACCCATTACATCGCATGTGCTAACTTAATGAAATGAAATTTTCATCCAAGTGGAGATCAAGATGCCTCAAAATTCAATGGAGACTTAAAATGCATTATTTCTAAAAGAATGAGTACTTTATTCTTGTTGCGAAATTTCCAAGTGCAATAGATTGTCCTAAAGTGCCTAACCGTCTTTGCGACGTGCATGGATATAGTTGGTGCATCACCTTACGACTGGTCTAGAGTCTTCCCTTCAGAGTTTCACTGAATAGGATTGAAAAGACTACAATTCAACAATATATTTTTTCATTTTCATAAGTATGTCTTGCTCTTTCGTAGAAAAGACAAATGTTGAATATTGTGACCCAAATTCCATTAGAAAGCGGTGTTTCAATTGAAGGTGTTAAAGAGGTTAAAGTGATGTTTAACCGAAACTCAATTCGTGAGTGCCATTGGAGGCGCTTGAGCTACCTCCTGCTTATCTAGCGCTCGAACGACGTTGTGACGCTTGCCTCCCACGAGGCTACCGCTCGAGCAATGTATATATTCGGGAAAATATTATCGCCTTATATGTAGCTCATTTTCTTATCATCTTTCCAATTATAATGCATTCTCTTTGGTTCTATATATATTTGCACTCATTTTTAACTTTCATATGACTTTGAGAGAGTTAGAATTGTATTAGATACATAATATTATTTGTATTTTCTCTTCATTATTAATAAAATCTTCATTCGTCTGCCATATTATTTTGTTCTTATAGTATTGTGATTGTTATTTCATACTGCATCATATAATCGTATCTTGGTTATATTTCTAGTTGCTTAAAAATACTACGATAATTATGTCATTGAGGAATCTTATATTAATCTCATAAAATCTAAATCTAAATACAACAAAGGTGAGAATTTGACCAATATTAATGAAAAATAACTATAAATTGTCACAAACACACAATTTGAAAATACGTTCAGATTAGAACATTTGTTTGTCCTCAAGTGCTACGCGAACTTTGTAAATTGTTGCCCTGAAGTACCCAATCGTCTTTTAGGACATGAAAGGGCATAGTGGGTGCATTACCCCACGACTAGCCTAAAGTCTAGTCTTAGATGTTCATTAAATATAATTGAAAATACCGTAACTAAATAATTTTTCCTCTCTCTCTCTTCCTGCGTGGACTCTGTCTTTGGTAGAGAGGCGTGCAATAAATATAACATAAAAAGTCTCATATGATATTGTAGACATATTTCAATTTACTGAAATATATTTCTAGTTGCTTAATAATATAATATTAATCACATTAGAATGTCATAAATATGAAAACATTGCCTAAATCAATGGAAAGGTACCAAAACAACTTGTCACAAATAATACCCAATTGAATAATATTCAAATAAAATGTCAATTTCAATTAAAAGGGGCAAGTCTTTGCCTTGTCTTGATCTTTCCCTCGGTTTCACACTCAAGGAGTCTCTAATTCAGACCCCTAGTCTACTAATAAGTCAATTTTCCATATCCCGTCAAAGGAAAAAAAGGTTAATTTTCCATAGATAATAAATGCTATGAAAATTTCATGGTATCTATTTGGATATTCCCATCAACTTTTCTTAGCTGACAAATTAATGTTCGATCTTTAAATTTCATTTGCATATTCCTTTGGTTTTTACAAAATTTCACAAAAACTCTGGTGATATTTTCATTGATTATCTCTCCTTATACAATTATTTACAATTCTATAAATAAAGTCTTTTACTTCATAACCCATAAATTGATAAGTTAAACAAATCTCAGATTTGTGTCTCGACTACATTCAGTTTTAATTTCCAAAAGAAATCTTCCACTATTTTTTTTTTCAGAAAAGTTAAAAATAATTTAGAGTAAGACACGCGAATAATATTTCTCTCTCCCTTTTTTTAAATAGTTAAAAATAATTTAGAGTAAGATACACGACTAAACTCTTTCCATATTGTTCAGTTTCAGCTCATGCTTCAACAGTTCATGAAATTGCTGTTTCGTAAAATCTTTCATTTTCAGTAGTATATGATCAAAACATAATGTTTAGCGGAACATAACGGAAAAATTATACTACGAACAAAAAAAAAAAAAAAAAGACAAATAGAACAATAAATTTTCGGATAAATATATTCACATATCAATTTTTGTTAACCGCACTACATAATAATAATAATAATAATAATAAAGTTATTAATTTTTGGTCATTTTCACATTTATGTCCCCAACTTTTAGAAAATGACTACACAATGATGCCGTATAATAAAGACAATACAAGTAGGTATATACATATATGTCAATCTATTTAGGTCGCGATGGAACATTCAACACGGCAACACCACCTATGTTATCCTCTATATAAAGGGTCTTGGTTCATTTAACATGTAACAAAAGTAGAAAAAGAAACAAAGAATTCACTGGTACAAGGTTTGAAAATGTTGGGGAAATGGGTTGGGATGCTAATTTTGATTGCTATGGTTGCTGGTGGTCGGGTGGGTACAATGGCACAAGGTGTAACTCCGAGTCAATGTAAGGATGAAAAAAATACTCTGGTTAATAATTGCAGGCCAGTTATTTTTGGAAGAAATCCATCGGCTGCTTGTTGTCAAAACGTAAGGGATGCTCATATTGAATGTGTTTGTCCTTATCTTGGCCCTAAAGCAGCAGCAACAATTAAAGGCATTGGAGTACCACGTGTTGTGAAACTGATTGAAGGGTGTGGGAGGCCAGTTCCTCGCAACTACAAATGTGGAAGTAGGTTCCTCGCTCTTTCTCACACGCACAAACACTATTTTAAATATGATGTGTATGGTTAACTCTTCTATTTCAAGCTTTCCTAGCCCTACACGAGCTCCTGCGCTCTTCGTTTTTAATCATGATGACTTATTTATGATTAATATTATTGCTAAATTTAACTTATTTTTCACATACTACAAATAACTTACAACACATTTATTCTTGCAGGTATTACTACTCCACCATGAAGTGTCCCTAAAAATCAAGACCCTTACAATATTAATATAATTACTGATGTTCTGTGTAGTAGAATAAGTTAAGCTCCATTGTGGTAGCTCCCCACTTTATTTGAGCTTACTTTGTTATGTATTTGGTGTCACTTTCTTGTGTTTAATCTAATGCATTGTCAGAAATAAATTTATGATTTTATGCTAAATATTTGACGCGAACACGGGAGTGGAATTAGCGTGGAAATCGTGAAATTAATGGAAAACTTCGGGAAAGTCCAAATTCGGGTTTTAGATGGTAGAATCTCGACTCGTAAATTGTTGAACCAATCAACTAAACAAAAAATAAGTTTGAATGACCTCTTGATTTCAAAATCAACGAACCTCGATTTTCGAACGCCACAAAGGTTTCCTAATCCTTTGATGAGTTCTAAGGGTTGAACGCCACAAAGGGTACATAATCTTTTGATAGCTTCTAACGGTTGAACGCTACAAATATAACAATATTTGATAAGTTCGGTACTTCAATCAAGAACAAGGAGAGAGAAATTCTCAATTCATTATATCAAAAGTCTTGGTTTCAAATAATAATAGATCCTATTTATATGAAACTATGAAAAATCCTAATTTAGCTAGATAATTCTTAGTTCAAATAGATCACAAAAGATGCTAAAAAGATGCTAAGATCCTAATTTTGCTACAGACACACAACTATTCTCACGTCTTTCGTACAATGTATTGAACAAAATTAGATAAGATAATTAAAAATAATAATATTTGTTATTCCTTGATATAATCTCGTCATATTTAATTCATCTCACTATATCCATCACCTCGGTTCATGTATTTGAATTTAAGAGTGATTGTGACTTTGCGAACGGTTGTGCTAAACTGCCCAAACGTGTTTGTGATGTGCACGGGCATGGTAGATCATTACTCTACGACTAGCGCTTATAGTCTCATATTGGATGTACACTGAATACAATTGAAAAGTTTGAACTTAAACGAGTTTTTTTTATAAGTCCGATGTGTCATAGATGAATCAGTCCGATAAACTTGTATTCTGGTAAGGTACAAATTTAAATGCCTCAAATATAAAAACATTGCTAAATCAATAGAAAAGTAACTATATAACTTGTCTCAAACACCCAATTGAATAATATGTTAATAAGGTGTCAATTTCAATTACAAGGAGCGAGTCTTTACGTTGTCTTGGTCTTTCCCTTGGTTTCACATTTCAGGAGTCTCTGATTTAGACCTCAAGTCAGCTAAAAAGTTAAATTTTCATCCATAAATGTTGTGTTGCCATGAACCTTTTTCTTAGCTGACAATTATGCGTTGTATGTTCAATCTTTTTAATTTCATTTTCATATTCCTTTTGTTTCTAAAAAATTTACAAAAATCTGGAGAAAATTTCATTTATTATATTTATAATATATTGATGATCTCTCCTTGTAGCTTGTACAATTATTTGCTACCCTATGAAGAAAGTCTTTTTCTTCAAAATCCATGGACTGGAAAGTTAAACAAATCTCAAATTTGTGCCTCAATTATATTCAGTTCTAATTTCCAAGAGAAATCTTCTACCAATTTTCGTGTTTTTGCTGAGAAAAGATTTGTAACAATAAATTTAACATTTGGTTTAGAGTAAGCTCAAAGAAAAAATATATTATACGTCTTATGATATTAATATATCCTGCAAAATTGAAGAGCAAGAATCATTTATGTCCATTTTTTTCAGTTCATCCGTTGCCTCAAAGAAAAAAATATATTATATGTCTTATGATATTAATATATTATCTAGAGAGTTTATCGTATGATATCCTTCCTCCATATTGAATGACTATTCTGACCGTTACATTGGCGTAATAACATACCTATACTTTTTGGTATTTCTTTGACCCTCCCCCATCTCCTCCCCCTATCATGGTTTGGTGGCACACCCCATCATTTGGATCTGTCAAGATCAACACCGACGATTGTATCAAGGATAGATTTGCGAGTGGGAGAGACATCATTAGGAACTACGCAAGAAATTGTATCAGGGTCTTCTCAATTTCATATGGATAGTGTATGATATTAGATGAGGAAATTTAGGCTATTCGTGATGGGATACTATTGGCTAGAGATCATGGTGTGTCAGATATTTGGACTGAGGCATACTCAATTGTGGTCATTCACTACATCACCAGAGGTGGCGGGCCGTGGCCTATCCAAGGGATACTCAGACAAATTGCAGATATTGTTTCCTTTTATTGAAATATGGTTTTCAACATCTTCAGAGAGGGGAACCAAGTTGCAGATGCACTTGCTACCGAGGATTGACATCATCGTAGACATCAGGAATATGGACCAACCGACTTACCACGACATATCAGGGAGCTCGTTCGGATTGACAAATATGGTTTGCTCAATATTAGAGTTTGATTGTTTGCATTTCGCCTTTACTTTTATTGTTGTGTACTTTTTTTTTATTGCTTTACTTTGCTTTTACCGTAAGGGAAGTACTTCTTTTTTTTACTAATTTACTTTATTTTTGCTGTAAGGGAAGTAGTACTTTCCCATTTATTACTTTGCTCCATTTCAGTTGTAATCACGGTATTCTTTCGTCACAAGTGATGACATATTAATAAAATCTCGAAGGTACTGCCCTCCTTTCACTTAAAAAAAATGTTTTGCTGAACATGATGAATAATTTTTTAGTATAATCAAAGAAAAAAAAGAAAGAAACAAACAAACAGAACAATACAGTTTTGAGTAAATATATTCACACCTGATTTTTTGTTAATTACATCATGTTATATTATAATTAAGGTCCCTAATTTCTGCTCATTTTTACATTTATGTCCCCAACATCATTTTCTCATATATTAATTAACGCCTCTTGTTCTTATGGTGGTAAAAAATCCGTTAAAATAGGGTGAAAAGACTTATTTGCCATTCAAAGTAAGATAAACAACTAATATATAAGTTCAACAGTGCTAATTATTTGAAAGTTAAAAATAAAATTGGGATGAAAAAAGTTGGAGATATTAGTGTAAAATTTTAATATACCCGCAAATCTTTGCTCTAGACAAAAATAAAAAATCAAATCAATCAAAATAAGTTAAATTAAAATTAAAATAATTATTTTAGAAAACAACTACAAAAATAATGCTATATAAATAAGACAAATTAAGTATATATATGTCAACTTATTTAGGTAATGGTGGAACATTCAACACGGCAACTCCAACTATGCTCTCCTCTATATAAAGGGTCTTGGTTCATTTTAAATGCAACATAATTAGAAAAAGAAACAAAGAATTCACCGTTATAGGGTTTGAAAATGTTGGGGAAATGGGTTGGGATGCTAATTTTGATTGCTATGGTTGCTGGTGGTCGGGTGGTTACAATGGCACAAGGCGTAACTCCGAGTCAATGTAAGGATGAAAAAAATACTCTGGTTAATAATTGCAGGCCAGTAATTTTTGGGAGAAATCCATCATCTGCTTGTTGTCAGAACGTAAGGGATGCTCATATTGAATGTGTTTGTCCTTATCTTGGCCCTAAAGCTGCAGCAACCATTAAAGGCATTGGAGTATCACGTGTTGTGAAACTGATTGAAGGATGTGGGAGGCCAGTCCCTCGCAACTATAAGTGTGGAAGTAGGTTTCTCACTCTCTAACTCACGTATATGGTTAACTCTTCTATCTCAAGCTCGCCTTACAGTGCGCAAGTGCACACACTCTTTGTTTTTAATTATGATGACTTGTTAATGGTTAATATTTTCGCTAAATTTAAGATATTTTTCATGTACTACAATTAACTCGCAACATATATTTATTCTTGCAGGTATTACCACTCCACCATGAAGTGTCCCAAAAAATCAAGACCCTCAAACAATATTACTATAATTACTGATGTTCTGATATAGTAGAATAAGTTAAGCTCCATTGGGGACGTAGGTCATCACTTTGTTCGAGCTGACTCTGTTATGTATTTGTTGTCACTTTCTTGTGTTTAATGTAATGCAACGTCACAAATAATTTTTTTGTTGATTCTTGTTTTTGAAGTTTATGAATTCCGGCAACTGATATAGATGCTCATTTTATCCTTCTTTACTGAATTCTTTGAGCTTATTATTGTATCGTATATAAAGGAATTCAAAAATAAAATAATTATTTAGCCGAAAAAATGAGTCAAATGGATAGTTTTCTTGTCAAAATTTATGAATTCTTTTATAATAAAAAAAGTGTAATCGAAAACTCTGCAAGAATATGTCCTACTTTTACCGTTGCGTAGTACTAATTAAATGGAAGACTGCATTTGCGGAATCTTAACAGAGGAAACCAAGTATTGCCTACCATTATTATATGAATTTGTATTGTGGCATCTAAAATGGGTCTTGACTCATCTCTCTTAGTTATAAATATTCAAACCTAGTGACACCGAAAGATTAACAAAAAAAAAAAAATTTCTTAGTCTCATTTGTCATTGAACTTGAGGTAACGAAATTCTTGTAATTGCAATCAGGTAATTCTCTCTTCAATTCGACAGTTATATTCGTATCCGTTGTAGATCTCATACATCTAAAATCAAACATGTTTGATTACTTATAAAAATAAGTAAAAATCACTTTATTTTTACATACAAATAAACTTAATTACGATAAATCGTGGCGAACAAAAGAGGAAAAGAATGTAAATAAAGAATCAAATAACTTTCGAGTCTAGGTATTGGGCCACTTTGCCTTCATGGATGAGTCCATTAGGATGCAACCTCTTGTTTTCCATGAGGAAATAGTGGCCAATGGCCAGTTAACCCTGTCCAATTTTCAAAATGGTCTTTGACTAGTCTTAACTGATTAAAAAAAAAAAAAAATTTTAGTTGTCTATTATACCCTTGAAAAGAAGGGAGAAAATAAGAGAAAGAAAAGGTAGCAGATCCGGACTCTAAGATTACAAATGAAACAGATAGCCGTGTTCATTTTCTAAACTTGACAATGTTAGTATTTGTTTGAAATCTTTAGTATTTCAAAGTGGTAAATGTACAGTTTGATTTTTTTTTTTTTTAATGTGTTAATTTACGAGTTTAATAAAAATATTGAGGTTTATTTATGGTTAAAATAGAAGAAAAATCGAATTTGAGGTTGAAATAGGCTAGAAAAGGTAAGATTTTGAGTTTTCCAACGAGCCGACGCGTCCGGATAGATCCTAACGCCCTGCTCTGGCCTTATTATTATTATTATTATTTTTACTACTACTACTACTACTACTACTACTTTCAATTCTAATTTTTTTAAGAATTTAATTCTTTTTATTGTTTTGCTTTAATTTTTTTATTTCCCCTTTTTTAAAAACTTAAATCTTTTTTCTTACTTTATTTTCTTTTCAGCAATTATTTTTTCATTTTAATTTTTTCCTTATGTATATTATTTATTTCCGTTTTTTTTTTTTTAAAAATGAATCCTATATTTTTCAATTTTTTTCTCAATTTAATTTCTTTTCCATCGATTAAGTTTTCACTTTCGTTTTTTGCTTCTTTTAACATTTTTATGTGTGTTTTTTTATTTTTTTATTTCAATTTTTTTAATTTTTTAATATCTTTTTTCCTTAAATTAATTTTTTCCATGAATTTAATTCAATTTATGTATAATATTATTTTATTAGAGAGTGTGTGATTAAAAAGAAAAGATAGAAAAATGAATTATAAATTTAATGGGAGGCAAATGGTTTTCATGTTCGTTTTTTGCTTTAACTTGATTTGAAATTATTATTATTTATTTCAATTTACTTTATGAAAAATCCCATTTTTCTTTTTTTCTTTTTAATGTGTGATAAGATGAATTTATTTCTTGCGTACAATAACATATAATCTGATTGCTTAAATTTTAAGATATTTTATTTTAATCTGATGGTTTTAATATTTATTAGTTTTGTAGGATGGAGTACCATTTCGACAACAGTGTGAGAGCTCATTTTGGGAAAGTTACGTCGTATTGTAACTTTTCCATCTATGCTATAGTATTGAAAGACTCGATGAGGATCACGTAGTCATACCCTACTGATCATTCTTATGATTCTTCTATTCATTGAAGGACATGCAATTTTCAAGTCAGATAATTGATTCCTTATTATTTCGGTTGCTTGAGTTAGTCGATGGCGATGATCTGCATTTTGCTATGGGGGGACATAAAGGTATCGAGATTCTCGATCCTTGAATTTTCTCTCATTACGGGCTTGAAGTGTAATGGTAAAGAAACAACGATGACTCGTATTATGGCAAATAAAAGGTTGTTGGATTTATATTTTGGATGTAAAGGGCCTATTACAACCCACAGTTAGTGGACGCATTCAGAAAATGCGATCACATGATGGACACGTTGAAGTTGGGATTGGTGTTCATACTGGATAGTGTACTGAGGTGCCAACACCGTGAGACGTCGATCGACCTTTTTTCGTTGGATGTTGTTAATGATATTGATACCTCCAATAGTTTTTCATGGGGTCAAAGATGTTATACTGATACACTCCACGTCTTCAAGAGGGTAAATTATGACCGAGCGCAAGCATGATGTATATGTCTTTTTGCAGGTAAATATTTAACTTAATGAATGTTAAATTTTTTTTTGTTATATATATAAGCATAATAATTGTAATTGTTGCAGGTATGGGCATAAGAGGCCATCTTCGCTTTGGGTAGCAAGTGGGCGATCAGAAAGGGCACCAGCTGCTTGTGAATGCTTCAATGGCGAGCACAAGAGAAGTCATTGGCTAGAGATTTAACATCTATCCTCGACGATCCTCAGGTGAGTATCATATACAATTTATATTGTATATTACTCGGCTCGATACATGATATGTCAGCTCGAAGTCCACACTGAATTGACTACTTCAATGGATGAAGAGGATCAGATGAACTGCATGGATTATATGTTCCACCTATTGAAGACGATCCACTTTTCGAGTCGTTTCAGATAGAGATAGGGTATGTTTCTTTAATATCGTTAGTTGATCTGATGTATAATATACGTGCGTGGATTATTAATTATTATTCTTCTTATTTGTATATGAACGCCATCCGATGGTACTAAGATTGCCTCCACCTTGGATATCTCCTTCACCTCCACCTAATAGATCACCGCCACCAATGTTATCACATTCCCCAATGAGATTTCCTTCTCCCGCATCCAGCCACCTCCCATGTGGATTGTCGCACCTAGTCAAATCTATTATTCCGATGATCTATTTGCACGTCTAACTGGTTTAATAGAAAGGAGCTGGGAATGATGCCACGGGAGTTAAGACATGATTTAATTATGGAGTTAGGAGTGCTACGAGAAGAGATATGAGTGCTGCGATGGGATATATCAGACCTTTGTATTGAGGTTGCAGCACATCGAAGTTGCGGTCTCTTGAAGTTATGGCCATAGGTATGATGGAGTAAATGCCAAATGGAGTACTGGAAGTATTGATAGAGGGACTAGTAGTCCTCAGGATGAAGGGTATGACCCACCTATCATACAGGGTATAAAGATCCATCGTCGATAATAGATTTTCCTTCGATGCATTTTTTGGATATGTGTCGTCGATGTTAGAGGAAGGGAGGTCCTAGTGCCAGAGGGTATGGCAGAGGAGGAGGTCCCAATGCCGAAGTGGGGACAGGGGAAGGAAAGGTCCTACTGCTCGAGGCGATTATGGAGGAAGTGAAGGTCCTAGTGCCAGAGTGGAAGAAGGAAAGGTCCCAGTGCCGGAACGGGTGGCGGAGAAGAGCCCCGACTTGATTGATGATGTTATTGGTGAGGATGACGTGACAATTGTGCAGGATGAGGCAAATGGAGGTAACAAAGGATAAAAACATGTTGTTGACGTGCCCGAGCAGATGGTCAGTAAGGGGATGAGATTGTTGTTACAATACATAGTCTCTCCATGCATGGCTGAGGCAAATAAGAGAAAGTTCATAGACGGTACATTGTATAAGAAAGCATTCGATGGCTGGTTCAGCAAGACTGGACTCGGATCTATGTGCTTTCTAACATTTTTTCTTTTACTCCTTCAGAGCGACCTACACAATAAGGGAGCTCCAATATCGGACGTAAAGAAATGGTTCAATGATGTACTAAAGAGTGGAGGGTGGCTCTACGACAATGTAAGTGCATCTTCCGTTATTATTCATGTTGTTCACATAATTGTTATTCAAATCTTTATTTGTTGTTCCTACTATAGCATGTGGATACAGCTATGGAACTATTGTGCGATCAGGCCCAGAGACATCCAAAATCATTTGATATTCCTGGCCAAGTTATCATCAGCTGCAAGTTTTTTAGTACCATTCAAATTGAGCATAACATGACCTTTAGCGGATCGAACTGGTACACATTGTCCCATTAAGGAAAGAGTATGTGATATGGCTCGGTCTGAGATGGGAAACGACGTGGACGGACATATGTACGCCCTAGTGATTGCGAACTCGCATTACTTTGCAGTTAATATTGTATTTGTTGAGTCAATGATGTACGTTTACTACTCCGATCATGGTTGTACTACACAGGGCTAGCTAGAGTGTAAATTGGAGCCGATGGTGACCATCGTTCCCATGATGGCTAGAGTAGCAAACATTGTAGTATATGATAAACTAGACGTCATGAAGAAGATAGCGACTGCAAGATAAACAAAATAATATGTTTATTTTTATTTTGTTAAACTATGTTACGTGTATAGTAAATCGGACTTGTATTATTTGTTACGCGTATAGTAAATTGGACTGACATTATTATTTACGTACAAGGCGTGATTGTGGAGTTTTCGCAATAAAATACATTTAATTTTTGAGTATCGGACGTGGTGTAGAGTTGATAAACCAAACACACATTTATAACTGGAGGAAGAAGCTAGCGTCCGACTTGTATGCATATAATTGTGATCCGTAGTATATTGTATTAATTTTTTATTCTTTTTTTTTTTCGAAAATGTAAGTATTATTTACGTAATTGTGATTATATTTAGTTGTAAGAATTGGTTGAGAAATGGATTAAATTGTTAATGTTTGTCAAAATTTATATATATAAAAAAAACTCGTCTAAATCTATATAAATATTTGGTGGTAATAATTGGTTGAAAAATAGATTAAATTATAAATGTTTGTCAAAATTCATATATTATAAAAATCGTCTATAAAAAAAACTTTTTGAAATTTATAAATGTTCTAGTTAAAAAAAATCGTCTTTATTCGGGAAAAGGTCCAATAAGGTCAGCGTTGATCAAAATTTATAATTTAATATAAATCATTTTATGTCATCCATTTTCTAAAACTCACAACTTTTACATACTAAATGTTAGAAGAAAAGTCGCGGGACTGGTATCATAACATTAATTATTAGGTTGTGGACCGTAGTTTTTCCTTCTAAATTTAATCGCAATTTTCTAATTAGCTGAAAAATAGCTTAAAAATATTTAATTGTGACTATCTTTTAATGTAATTGTATATTTAATCTGAAATAAAGCGAACATCAAAGAATGAAGACCTAATTGTAACTTTTTAATAGTTGACGAAAAATAAAGCACGATGGTCGAAATACGGTGAAAATCAATATCGTTCTATGAATAGAGATTACATATTATTTAAATAGATATTACACATTAGTCGGATTATTACGTTGTGGGGTTTAAATTGAACAAAAATGGTGAGTATTTCATGTTGTACGCACCATTTGTACCTACGCAGTCGGGGAAACTCTTCGATAGATGGTATTCTAAACATACGTCTACGTCCAAAAGTATACGATCGAACTTCGAGTAGGAACAAATTGTTAAGTTGGAGAATGTGATTGGGAACTTTCCGCTTAACTTCATTTGGTAGATGAAATATAGTTTCGGCATATACTGCTTATCAATAATCAGCAATGTAATAATGAATACATAGGTTGCGTGGTGGAAATTCTATGTATATAACCACAACAACTGTATGAGCACATAGAAAACTCTCCAATTGAAATTGTCTACTCATGCATGTATTATCATTTAAGTCCACGATACATCCAATATTATGTCCACATCTCACAGAGAAGCGAAATTGATTTACTGGTTCCACACTTAGCTTTCTCGCTACCTTCAGAGTTTTGAAAAGTTTATTTTCCTGAGCTAGGGTTTAGCACACTTATGCAATTTTCTGATTCCTCACGTTGGCCACAAAACTACTACTGCAACTTGTTACGAATGTACTCAATCATCACGAGAATTAGTAACTCTCGATATTTCTTAAATAATGCATTGAGCGCATTGCTCGATGTCACCATGTTGTATCGACATCTTGGAAAATGTGATCGTGCCCAATGTCTGACCCCTATCTCTGTCAGATAATCCCACGCATCGTGTGATTTATTTTCTATTTCGACCATAAACTTATCAAACTCTTCGAAAATGTAAGTCTCTACAGCACCCCTAAACAATGCAACGATGTCACAGTCCCAATAGTTAGTCTGCAGGTTGCCTTGTATATGGTACATAAAATAATCATAATGTGCCTCAAGAAAAACTTCAGCTATATCATTTATTATTGATTGCCCCGGTAAGTCGCAAATGCAATGTTCTCGACATTCCTAATTACTTTCCTCGAGTTTATGAAGATCCGACACGTCGCTGATCATTTTTGCCATCGATTATGCCAAATCCAATAGGGTAAGTTTGGATATTAACATCTTGATATGTAGCAATTACCAACTTCCCTTCGTATCTAACTTTCAGGATTGTACCATCGACTAGAATTAGGGGTCGCGTTGCATTCCAAAATCTTCAGATACATTGTACAAGAACCATAAATAAATATTTAAAGCGATTCTCGTCATCGGTCTCAATAAAAAATGCCGAATCAGGATTAGTTTTCCCCATGTTATGACAATACCTGACCAATTTAGCATAATTCTCCTCAGTTGAACTCATTAAATCCTCTAATGCATATTGTTTAGCCTTCCAAACCTTTTGATACCACATGATCACCCCATACTCCCGACGGATGTCGTTGATGATATTTGCAGGTCTGTAAATCGTCTGTGGATCCTGAAACTTGTGTATTATATGTCTAATTTGGCTTGAGATGAATACAGTTGATGATTGTGTATATCACAAGTTCAGTGGAAGTAAGCATATTTTTCTTGTATTGTATGCCGATGACATGCTACTTGCTGGCAATGATATATATTTGTCACACGAAACTAAAAGATTTCTATAAAAGAATTTAGAGATGAAAGATCTTGGTAACACATCTTTTGTATTTTGGGTTACGGATACACCGGGGTCATTTTCGAGATATTTTTGGATATCATAAAAGAGCTATATCGAAAAGATAGTTAAGAGATTTTGGATGCAGAAATGTAAATCAGGTTATACCTTTGTTGCTAAAGGAGACAACTTTAATCTCACTAAAATGCCCTAAAAATGATTATGAAAAGAAAGAAATACAAAATAAAAATTATATTTTAAAAGTTGGAAGTTTAATATATGCTTAGATTTGTTCATGTCCGGATATAACATTCATTGTTGGAATGATATGCAGATATTTAATTAACAATGGGATAGACCATTGGAAGGTAGCAAAATAGGATATACAGTATCTACAGAGAACAAAGGATTGCATGATCACATACAGGAAATCAGACCACTTTTGATTTTAATGGATGCCAAGACATTTGGAGATCCATACCTAGCTATGTCTACCTGGGTTGAAGGAGCTATATCTTAGAAAAGTGAAAAGCAGACACTTGTGGGTTCTTCAATCATGATGCGAAGTTTATAGCATGTTATGAGACATCAAATCAAGAATATGGCTGCGAAATTTTGTTACTAAGTTGTGCATTTTGGGTGAAATTGAAAAACCACTTAAACTATTTTGTGAGAATAAATCAGTGTTGTATTGAAACTGCAACAAGATTTCGACAAAGCCTATGTTCACAAACATCAAGTTCCTAGTTGTTAAAGAGAAGGCTAAGAGTAGTTGGGTTACTATAGAACATATTGGAACAAGCTCTAAGGTAGTAGATTCATTTACTAAACGGCTATCACCTAAGGTCTTTTATGAGTACAATGCTCGCATGGGTGTTGCACTTTTAGATGCTATGCTAGTTTAGTGGGAGTTTGTATTTGGATATTATCAATTTTAGACATATAATTTTATTTATGTATATTTAATTTATTTCAGAAATAAAGTATTCAATTATTTTCAGTCTGATTAAAGTCTTAGTTTGATCTCATTAAAAAATAAGGTATGACCAATTGAAAATAGGTATATTTGGAGCACATTGTGCGTATTTCTATGCTACATATTCATACTTGATCTACGTCATCTGATTGTATTATAAACATGATAATTGATGGGTTTAGTTATAATACTTGTAACGAAGATCACTGTGATCTTATCTTAACATAATCAATTGATGAGATCATTTGGAAATGTTTTTGGTTATGATGGTAAAAGTTTTGAGTTCATAAGGTTATACACATTTTTAAGGTACCATATGTGGTCCAAGTAGGAGATTGTTGGGTTTTAATTTGTCACATGAGCCTACAATGTAATTAATTGTGTATTATGACTATCTTAAGGTTAACCCATTTAAAGAATCTAACAAAGAACTAAAGTTGTTAGACTTTGAATATCTAATGCGGGATGGACCTAATACGTGTAGAGATCAGATTCTTTTGGGTTGTATTTTACAATGAACTGAAATACATATCTCATCAACATAAGAATAACAAGAGAAAGCATATCGAATAGAAAAATCAAGGACCCGCAAATCTTCTAATCAATAACAAGCAATTCAAGATCCAGTGATCA
The DNA here is from genome assembly GCA_903798325.1 of Fraxinus xanthoxyloides. NCBI lineage: Eukaryota > Viridiplantae > Streptophyta > Magnoliopsida > Lamiales > Oleaceae > Fraxinus > Fraxinus xanthoxyloides. The sequence goes on from CAIGRL010247639.1 coordinate 17,271, forward strand.
AATTCATTTCCATTGGTTAAAGGTGTGTTCCACACTTTATAATTTTTTTAGTCATTAGATATGGAGATCTTGGCATCAATATAGAAAAGAGTTTTCAAATTCTAGTGATTCAAAAGTTTTAAATCTAACAACTTCCACGTAACTTCAAGTAAAACACACGCTTTGATAATGTTGTGTACTCCATGTAAGGACTGCAAATGAAGCAAGAGATTATACAGTTGGTCTCTTCTTGTTGATATTTTCTTGCAAAAGGACGATATCGTTAATAAATGATAAAGTATTGAGAAGAGTTTTGTCTGCGGGGATTAATTAAATTTCACCATAGTTAAGATTAACCTCAATAAGAATATAAATTAAGTTTTGATTTTAAAATTGATTTTTTCCTGATTAACTAAAATATGCAAATTAATTATATTTGAGGAAGAAAATATTTAAATAGAAATCAACTAGGGAAATAGTTAGAAATTCTAATTTCACTAATTAAGTCGACTCATTTAATTCATATTTGGGTTCAACAAATCCAAGATAAACTATTAGGTCCGTCTCTCTAGTACTAGTTAATATATTCTTAAATATCGAACTTTCCTTTCTCGATTAATAGTCTGATTAAAATTCTGCATAAGAACACAGAAAATCGGCATGAATAAGTAGAAATTTTAACAATAAATTTTTGAAAGCAAGATTGGGTATTCGGAAGTGCCACTTCTCGTTTTACATGTAACAAATATCGTGTATTAAATTTTCATTAACAAACATGAAAATAATTCAATCAATCAATTTATATAAAGAGAAACCTAAAATATTGATATAAATATACGAGTACAAGATAATTGGCAATGTTCTAATTAACAAATAACCTGCACAAGAAACACTTGATAGATTTAAGAACAAAAAGATAGGATGAATCTCTTTAATCTTCAATTCCATTCATGCCTAATTGTCTTTACTTCCTTTCTTCTCTCTATGATTTATCCTAAATAATGATGACATTTTGTATTCTTAAATTAATCTCGAAGATTTGAAAATTTGTGCGGTGTTATGAAGCTTAGAAAATGCAATATTAAAGTTTTATAATTTCAAATCGTGCCTTGAAATGCCAAAAACTCTAGAAAATAAGGGTCCTTTTGGATTTTGTTTCAATTTTTAGTTTTGAGTTTATTTTTAATATTCTTCTTTGATATCTGTTTTAAGATTACAAAAACAAATTTGGTTTGTTATTCTGAAAACTGTTTATGAAAACAGAAAATAGAAAAACACGTTTGATTTTAAATTTTGAGAAAAAAAAATTAATTCCATAAAATTTGATTTTTCAGTAAAATAGAACATCTTATGTTAATATATTATCAAGTAATATATACATTTAAATATTGATAAACCTCACAATATTTTTTCCGTTGAAAAGTAAAACAAAAATAAGTAATAAAATTAGTTGGAAAAACGTAAGAATTGTAAATAAAAATTAGTGAGGTGAATTGAGAATATTTATATGTGTTCATTTAAATATATTATTTTAAAATCTCGTCATATTTAATTCATCTTACTATATCCATCACCTCGGTTCATGTATTTGAATTTAGGAGTGATTGTGCTAAACTGCCCAAACGTCTTTGTGATGTGCACGGGCATGGTGATCGTTACTCTACAATTGAATGTTCACTTAATACAATTGAAAATTTTCTACTGAAACAAGTGTATCTTTTTTATTTTTTATTTTTATACGTATCTCAATTCACTTAAATCATACAACATTAGTCACCATGTGTCATCGATGAATCGGTCCGATAAATTTGTATTCCGGTAAGGTCCAAATATGAAAAAAAAAAATGCCTAAATCAATAGAAAAGTAACTATATAACTTGTCTCAAACACCCAATTGAACAATATTTTAATAACGTGTCAATTTCAATTACAAGGAGCGAGTCTCTGATTTAAACCTCAAGTCAACTAAAAAGTTAAATTTTCATACATAAATGTTGTGGCAATTTCATGGTACCAATTCGGATATTCCCATGAACCTTTTTCTTAGTTGACAATTATGCGCTGTATGTTCAATCTTTTTAATTTCATTTTCATATTCCTTTTGTTTCTAAAAAAAATTACAAAACTCTGGAGAAATTTTCATTTATTATATTCATAATATATTGATTATCTTTCCTTGTACAATTATTTGCTACCCTATGAATAAAGTCTTTTTTTTCATAATCTGTAGACTGGAAAGTTCCAATTTCCAAAAGAAATCTTCTACTAATTTCGTGTTTTTGCTGCGTAAAAAATTGTAACAATAAATTTAATGTTTGATTTAGAGTAAGCTACATGAAATCATCTATGTTCAATTTTTTCAGTTCATCCGTTTCCTCAAAGAAAAAATATATTATACGTCTTATGATATTAATATATTATGTTTTTCCTACAAATAATAAGAGATGCATGATGTCCCAACATAACGTTTTGCTGAACATAATGAATAAATTCTGCTACAATTATTTTTAGTATAATCAAAGAAAATAACAAAGAAACAAACAAAGTAACAAACAAACAGAACAATATAGTTTTGAGTAAATATATTAACAAACAAACAGAACAATTCTGCTCATTTTTACATTCATGTCCCCAACATTGTTTTCTCGTATATTCATTAACACCTCTTGTTCTTATGATGGTCAAAAATCAGTTAAAATAGAGTTAAAAGACTTATTTACCATTCATAATTATAAATAAGTAAGATAAACAACTAATATATAAGTTCGACAATGTTAATTATTTGAAAGTTAAAAATAAAATTGGGAAAAGTTGGAGATATTAGTGTAAAATTTTAAGATACTCACAAATCTTTGCTCTAGACAAATATAAAAAATAAAAAATCAAATCAAGTCAAAATAAGTTAAATAAAAATAAAAATAAATTATTTTAGAAGACGACGACAAAAATAATGCTATATAACAACTTATTTAGATAACGGTGGAACATTCAACACGGCAACTCCAAGTTGCATTTAAAAATGAACCAAGACCCTCGCTCTCCTCCTCTATATAAAGGGTCTTGTTTCATTTTAAATGCAACAAAATTAGAAAGAAACAAAGAATTCATAGTTAGAGGGTTCTAAAATGTTGGGAAAATGGGTTGCGATGCTAATTTTGATTGCTTTGGTTGCTGGTGGTCGGGTAGTTACAATGGCACAAGGCATAACTCCGAGTCAATGTAAGGATGAAAAAAATACTCTGCTTAATAATTGCAGGCCAGTAATTTTTGGGAGGATCCATCAGCTGCTTGTTGTTAGAACCTAAGGGATGCTCACATTGAATGTTGTTGTCCTTATGTTAGCCCTAAAGTGGCAGCAGCCATTAAAGGCATTGGATTATCACATGTTGTGAAACTAGTTGAAGGATGTGGGAGGTCTGTCCCTCGCAACTATAAGTGTGGAAGTAGGTTTCTCACTCTCTCACTGACGTATATGGTTAACTCTTCTATCTCAAGCTCGCCTAACAGTGCACAAGTGCACATTCTCTTTGTTTTTAATCATGATGACTTGTTAATGGTTAATATTTTCTCTAAATTTAACTTATTTTTCATGTACTACAAATAACTTGCAACATATATTTATTCTTGCAGGTATTACCACTCCACCATGAAGTGTACCTAAAAATCAAGACCCTCAAACAACATTACTATAATTACTGATGTTCTAGTGTAGGAGAAGAAGTTAAGCTCCATTGTGGATAGCTTATCACTTTGTTTGAGGTTACTTTGTTATGTATTTGGTGTCACTTTCTTGTGTTTAATTTAATGCATTGTCACAAATAAAACTATGTTTTTATGTTCAGTGTTTTCCTGGTGTTGTTGTCGATTCTTGTTTTTGCGAATTTATGAATTCCAGCAAATGATAGGTGTTCATTTATCCATCGTTACTGAATTCTTTGAGCTTATTATTTTATCGTATATAAGGAAATTTGTAAATCAAGTTATTGTTTATCCGAAAACACAAGTCAAATGGATAATTTTCTTGTCAAAATTTTATAAAATCTTTTCTAATAATAATAATAAGGTAATCAAAAACTCCGCACGAATACGACATACTTTACCTTTGTGTAGTACTATTATTTAAATCAAGTTGATGTTGCCTACGTTATGGACAACAAGTGAAAAACGTTTACAATTTCAATCTCTCCAGCGGTGTCCGCAGTTTCAGTTGCAACAAATTCCTGCCTTCCTCTCCCCTAGCAGTTGCCTGCAAAATAATGCAAATCAGATCAGCCGGCTTTAAACGTTTCTTGGGCCAATGCATACCACACAGTTCTTTGCATATGCGAGAACTAAACAAAAAATGAACGAAAGAAAGCATACTTCAAGCCAACATTTAGCTATCCATAATCCCGTGCTGGATAATTTAAGGTAGGTAAAGAGTCAAGAAAACAGGAAGCTAGTAGCCCCAAACTCCCTATTCCAAGATTAGCATCAGACTCCTGTTATGGAAAAGACAAACAGTTTGCAAGAAGAAGGGAAATAAAAGGGCTAGTAAACCTTCATAGAGTTATCTATAATGATGCAATTGCAAACATTACAAATGCACAATACTAAAGAAACTAGAAAGACTTTGGCTGTGGGCAAAACCATATGTGAAGAAGATTACACGTGGCGATTTTCACAAGCAAAAACGCACAATGTAGCTCACATGGAAAACGAACGGAGGTGGAGAAGACGGCCGTACATTCACACGTCGGAGAACACAATTTTCTCAATCGAGTCGGAGGTGACTGTTAGGTTTAATATTGTAATTGGCATGTTTGTGAACAAAACGGACTTAATTGAACGCTTGTAGAAATTCAAGGACTTGGGTGCAATTTGAATAGATGAGTGAGGTTAGGGTTAGAGATTAAAAACAAGGAAAACGCGGTGTCGGAATTTCGCTAGATTGTCTCCAGGACATGGCTCGAGGGACAAAAACAGAAACATCTTCGCTCGATTGTCGCCTCGCTGTCGCTCGAGCGACCTACTTACGCGGCTTGACCTAGTTAGCATTTTTGGAGAATTTTACACGGTCCATAATACTCATACACCTCTAACTACAAGTACAAGGGGTTTTGCACAAAAATTGGTGGTTGTCTCATTGTACTTCATTGATAGAACATATTCAAATCTACTTTTGAGAGATCCAAGATCACAACTTATTGGTGAAATCATTCATAACATAATCCAAGATCACAACTCATTGGTGAAATAATTCATAACATTCTTCAGATCCGGCAACCATATTTTGCAAAAAACATCAAATTGAGGAATTTAAAACACCTACTTCTTATTGGTCATAAGAACGTACTTTCTCAGCTGAACTTCAGAAGTTTCTGGAGGTTGAGAGAAGTTGGATTACAAGCGCAGAAAGAACACAAGAATTGGAGATTCTTGGAATTCCACTTAGAAGAAACGTGTGCAGAGGAATATAAGACTGCTACAACATATCTTAGGAGAAGATTGTGAGATTGTAAGTACAGCGGATCAGGAGGCTACAGGAGGTAGATCGGAAAGTCTAGCAGAGTGGTTGGATAGTATCTATGGTTGCAGATCGCAAGGCTGTAATGAGCAGCAGATATTGGAGTTGCAGGGTGTACAATAGCTAGTATGGCTAGTCTGGAATTGAATTGTAACTCACATTATCTATAGTGGAGGTAACTGACTTAGTCCCGGAGTTTTTAGCCAGTTGGGTTTCTCCATCATCATATTGGTATTTTTTGTTTTACTACTTTACAATTTACTGTTTATTATACAAATTGCGGTAATTCGACATAGGACAATTGACTTGTATATATTAATCATTTAAAGATAATTAACTTGTGACTTGTTGCATGATAATTAACTTGTAATTCCGTATATTACACTTATTCACCCATTTAGGTGTTGTTAGGGTCGAACTTACGTTTTTTAATTGGTATCAGAGTTTTATTTCGATTCTTGACCTTTTTGTCTAGATGAATAGTTCATTGTCCGTCCAGCCATATTTTGATGGCAGTAATTATACCTACTGAAGGGGTAGGATGAGAGATACAAAGAACCCTCGAGAGAGATACAAAGGTGGCCCAAGTGAATCTANACATAGGACAATTGACTTGTATATATTAATCATTTAAAGATAATTAACTTGTGACTTGTTGCATGATAATTAACTTGTAATTCCGTATATTACACTTATTCACCCATTTAGGTGTTGTTAGGGTCGAACTTACGTTTTTTAATTGGTATCAGAGTTTTATTTCGATTCTTGACCTTTTTGTCTAGATGAATAGTTCATTGTCCGTCCAGCCATATTTTGATGGCAGTAATTATACCTACTGAAGGGGTAGGATGAGAGATACAAAGAACCCTCGAGAGAGATACAAAGGTGGCCCAAGTGAATCTATGAGAAAATTTAGATCTACGAGGTGTCATAATTGTCGGGGTTTTGGTCATGTTAGGGGTGAGTGTTCTAGCACTAGAAGGAATTCAGATAAGGTTATGAATGGTACTCTCACTGATGACAAGTCTAACTGGGACAATCATAGTGGAAAGTCCACTCGTGATGAAAGTATAAAATACACTACCTTTGCTGCTAGAATTAGGAAAGAATCTGATCAAAGGAGTGAAAAAGAGGACCTAGTTAGTGATGAGGATTATAATGAAGAGTCTGAAAGTGAGGAAGATATCCAAGAGGCTTATTATAAGATGTATGAGGAGAGTCTTAAAATTCTAACTAAAAACAAAGCCATGAGTTCGAGAAATAAGGAACTTGAGTTGAAAAATAAGAAGTTAGTAGCGCACATTAAGGAATCTACCTCGATCCTGAGTGAAGTGAAATCCATGAATGAATCTTTAGATACTCAGTTAGAAACCTCACTAGGGAACTTGAGAAATCCTCTAGAAGTGTTAGAGAATTGACCACTGATGAAGAGACTTTAGAAATCCATGTTAAGAACCTTCTGAGCGATCTAAAATATTTTAAGTCTCAATGACTTGTCTTTTATAGTGGTTTTGAAGAGTTAAGTAAAGGAGGTCTAGATTTTAAGGATAACATTGCTAGTACTTCTAAGACCATATTTATCCCTGCCATTGACCAACCCAAACATGTGTCTAACCCCGATCTTAAGGATAAGGGATTTGTTAGACAAAGACCTACTAGACATCGTAGGACCCGTCGACCTAGGAATATACGTCAGCGTTCATATTACATTGGTCCTAGGTTTATCCCTACATGTTTTCACTGTAGTGAGTTAGAACACATAAGGCTTAGGTGTCATCATTTCCTGAATAGAAATAGAAACTGGAACTCTAGGCAAGTTTGGGTGAAGAAGTGTGATCTGAAAAATTTTTAAATAGATCACAGTGCTCGTAAAGGTAGAGCATTTGTATACCTATCTGATTAGATATTTTGTTTTGATGCATGCTCGTGCTTTATCATTATGTGACATGGATATATGCATGCATCATGTTTATTTATTTATTTGTTCTCATGCATTTCATTTTATGGTTTGTATTTCATTTGAATTTTTATATTTTGTGTGCTTGATGCATTCATATTTTTATACAAAAAACAAACAAAAAGTAAGAATAAAAAGAGTTTGATTTGGAAAAAAAAAATTTACAGCATGATATACAATACACTTGATTTTGTTGGTTTTAATCAATAATGAGTTTATATGGTGAGTTGTATTATAATTTTCATTGCTAGTTTAGGATACTTATGGAGTACTTAAATAGGTCTCTTCATATACCAACTGCACTGCACACACTATGATCTTGAAAGTGGGACTCTACGGCGTGTGTGAGATTTAGGATGGCAGTCACATATTAGTAGGGTGGCTTTGAACATAAATTGACCTTTTTTTTAGACTGAAGCTCGATATTATCCCTGCATTAATCAATTTATGACTGAAAAATGATAATATAAAGGGGTTTAATATCTTAATACTATTTCGAAGCCTACTTGACTTAAGCAATTAAGTCTGCGGGGTTTCTTATAACTGGTGCATATGGTCAACTGACTTGGGTTAACCAACTTAAAGCTCATTACAAGGGTCATGTTAATCGCTTAATGGAAAAGACCCTACACTTAAGATGAAAAAATATAACTTGGGTTAACCATCTTAAACCTCATTACATGGGTCATGTTAATCGCTTAATGGAAAAGACCCTACACTTAAGATGAAAAAATTTGTGAGCTTCTCTATTGTAAGTTGTGATAAAATGAAAAATATTTGTGTTGTAAATCAAGAGGAGAAAAGTATGTCTCTATTGAAAATGAGCTTTCATTGTATATTCTAATGTGCTTGACGGGTTTGACTTTCATAAGTAGATGAATATGTTTATTAGCAGTGATATTTTGCATGTCCTTTCTCACAAAATTAAGGTATGAAGTCCTACTACTAGAGGATTAGTGACACTTAATACATATGAGTCACTTATATCATTTACTCCATGAGTGCTTTAAGTTGGAATTGTTGGAAAGTTTATTGTTCATTGCATATACTTGTCATTGCTTATGCCTGCATTCTTGAAATGTTTTGTGATTTTGTTTTTTCCCTTGTCATTTAGTGACAAAAAGGGAAAGAATAAATTGAGTTGTGTTTTAAAGTTTGCAAAATTACTGAGAGATTAAACATGACGTAGATATTGTATAAGACATCACGATTTGAATTGAATTGATATTTGCATGTCTTTTTAGGGATCGTTGGGGGTGAGATATAGATACATTTGCCTACTGCATAAACACTTTGAGAGTTTGCAATTAAGGAGAGCGTGTGCATTGCATATTTTATGCATATTTGTTTGAGTTTTGATGTTTTTGTGATGTTAATGTTTCGTTTGGTATTTTGATTGACATTAATGTCACATTTCAAACTAGCATGCTTATCTATGGTGATGAAATTTTGATTTCCTGTATCACGTATTTTTACACTGGGTATTGAGTTTTTGATTTTAAGAAACAGATACACACCAAAAAATGCAAGAGGTAGAAGAATTTCAGTAACTTGGGTAGCGTCGTTTGATCTATTTTATTTCATTGACCTTATTTGTATAGTTTTGTCACAAAATGCCAAAGAAGGGATATTGTTAGGTTTAATGTTGTAATTAGTTTGTTTGTGAACAAAACGGACTTAATTGAACGCTTATAAAAATTCAAGGACTTGTGTGCAATTTGTATAGACGAGTTAGGTTAGGGTTAGAGGATGAAAACAAGGAAAACGCGGTGCTGGAGTTTCGCTAGATTGTCGCCAAGACATGGCTAGAACGGCAGAAATAGAAACATCTTCGTCAACTTGTCGCCTCACTGTCACTCGAGCGACAACTCCCTCGCTCGAGCGACCTATTTACGCGGCTTGACTTAGTTTTCATTTTTGGAGAATTTTACACGGCCCATGATACTCACACACGTCTAACTATAAATACAAGGGGTCTTACACAAAAATTGCTGGTTGTCTCACTGTTCTTCATTTATAGAACATATTTAAATCTTTCTTGAGAGATCCAAGATCACAACTTATTGGTGAAATAATTCATAACATTTTTAAGATCCGACAACCATGTTTTGGGGAAAATATTAAATTGAGGAATCCAAAACCCTACTTCTTATTGGTCATAAGAAGGTACTTTCTTAACTAAACTTCAAAAGTTTTGGGAGGTTGAGAGAGGTTGGATTACAAGCACAGGAAGAGTACAAGAATTGGAGATTCTTGGAATTCCACTTGGCAGAGACGTATGCAGAAGAACGTAAGACCGCTACAGCATATCTTGAGAGAATATTGTGAGACTGTAAGTACAGCGGATCAGGAGGCTACATGAGATAGATCGAAAAATCTAGTAAGGTGGCTGGATAGTATCTACGGTAGCAGATAGCAATGTTGGAATGAGCAGCAGATCTTGAAGTTGCAGGGTATACAACATCTAGTGGGGCTAGTCTGAATTGAACTGTAATCCACATTGTCTATCGTGGAGGTAGCTGGCTTGGTACCGGAGTTTTTACCGAGTTGGGTTTCTCCATCATCATATTAGTGTTCTTTGTTTAACTGTTTTACAATTTAGTTTTTATTATACAAACTGTGTAATTCAACATATGACAATTGACTTGTATGTTTTAATCATCAAGAGATAATTAACTTGTGACATGTTGTATATTAATTAATTTTTAATTCTGCATATTATACCTGTTCACCCCCCTCCCCCTCTAGGTGTTGTTAGGTCAAACTTGCATTTTTCAGTGACGATTTGCTCAGAGCTGTAGGTTTCAATTTGGGGAAAAGTGGATGAGGCCACGGTGCACGGGATAAGGTGTATGTGTTTCATTGTTTCCCTCGTTTCATTTTTTTCCATTTTTTTTCAAGGTTAAATAGTGGCCACGTCACAAATTTTAAACCAATAAAAAAAAAATGCTTTGTAAGAAGCTTGTGAAGGAGCCCCTGTACGTATATCATTATCCTAAATGAATACAAGATTGCACTTGAGCAATCTTTACAAGAAAAATGCTATAGGTACATAAGTGTACCCATAGGGGTGTCCACCCCATACACTTAGCACATACAAAGGAAAACAAGTATTGCCTACCATAATTATATAAATTTGTATTCTGGTCTCTAAAATGCCAATAGTACTTATAACAAAGGTACTAACCTTGGTGCGATATATAGATATTTTGTGGCATGCTGATAACCGGGTTGAAATTTTATCTTGGACAAGAAAAAAATGGTTTACTTAAATGTGATTTCATTTATGATTGAAAGACACAAATTCACCAAAATATACAAAGTTTCAAATTTTTTGCAATAATTGAATAATTAATGGTTGAGATATACTGATACCAAGTTCAAGTAACATTTTTAAAAAATTGACACAGTTTACTTTGTCAGTGCGGTGAAGGAATTAATTGAATGAATTTTTCAAAATTATTTTTGTAACGTGATAGGATACTTGTCGCAGAAATATAGAATTGTTTTCAACTCATTTAAATGAAAGCAAAGTGGTATTAGTTGTTGGAATTTTTTTCCAAAAAACTTATCGATAATTATAAGATTGTGTCGTTAATCCTTGTCTGGTAATTAAAAAAAAAAAAGGTGAGAATTTTGTGATTATGTTAAGTATAAATTAACGTAATTTTTCTCTTTTGTAGTATGTCATTTAAGATTTTGAGAAGAAAATTGTAAGCTTGACATCCTTTTTTTCTTGGTTGTTTAAAAGTAGAAATTGGTGAGTGGTAAAAAGTTTAGGGTATTTTTCTTATGATACATAGAAAGTATAAGAAATAATCAACTCTAAAAGATTTTTCAACTGAATATATATATATATATATTGAATTATTAAGATATCTACATAATTAAGCTTTGAATATTTCTACAAATAAAGACCGAATATTTTAATTAAAGATTAATATGTTTACTAATTGGACAGCTGAAATGGCCTTGGCTGATATCATTTCAAATTTCTTTTACTTGTAGTTTTTTATGAATTTTATTTAATAACATTTTTTGGGCCCTCATAAAAATGGGGCCTTAGACGATAGCCTACCCTGCCTATATTCAGGGTCGTCACTGGATGGAAGAATGTGACGTGGGAAATATTACTGTTCACTGTTGAAATATGCTAAGCTAAGAAATTTCTGCTCGATTTGCTATACTTTTATCACTCGTCTTGAATTCTTGTTCATTATTCCGTTCAGGTTCTCTATCGAGTATTGCGCACTAAATTTGCACTTATTTCAATCTGTTGGAATCACTTACTCTTATACTAATGTTCTTAGTTGAGTACAAAATGCGGCAAAAAATAGGATTAAAATCATACATAGAACATTTAGTATCATAATAAAAACCATGTATTTGTTGAAGTAAATAAAATAATCTTGTGGCAAATCTTTACGGACTTTTCCTAGAGTTTCATAAATGCAATCTTAACTCGTATATTCACTGTCCATGGACGAACCTTTTACTTTTTAAATTTAGCTCTCCACCATGAGGTTTCAGTGAAAATGCATTCATTTGTCCCATACATTATGGGGATGGTGAACGAATCACAGATATGCATGTCTATCCTACACACTTGGTAGCACGAGCACATACACGAGTGTGAGTCATGATTAAGATTAATCGACTACTAGTCAATTCAAGTTTTTATCGTCTAAAACAAACTGCTACTTAACTATTGTGTAGAATTAAGGGTTTACAAACTGTCACTTCACTAAAAATAAACCAATATTCAGGCTGCATTTGTGGTCTTTAAACCTTGTAGAAGCAATGAGGAGAAAGTTTCTTGAATTGCATCCAGAAGCTGCAACACATGAACATGTGCTATATAGAAGCTCTATCATACCTTGGTGGGCTGCTAAATGGTTAAACCTCGCACATCTATAATATATACTTGTATGTAAATATAACAAATGTTACATCCATAGGAAAATCCGAAACGACTGGATGCTGACTCAGGTGTCATGAGATTTAACAAAATTTATGCTAATTGTCAACCTATGAAGACAACATTTATGTTATTTGGTTTGGTATTGCTACTCTCATGATCATTAGATGACAAATGCCCAAAGAAACGAAATTATTATTTACATTTTCGTATGCCTCCTCTTATAGATAGACTCAAAA
>CAIGRL010247672.1:0-10505 GCA_903798325.1 Fraxinus xanthoxyloides
AGTTTTTGGCTTGAAAACACTCAAATCGACATTTTGGTCGTTTTGAGTTTTGTGTACAAATTTTTTTTTGTTTTCAAAAACGCGTTTTCGAAAATAGGAAAAAGAACGCGTTTTCACTGTTTTGGAAAATCGAAAACAGAAAACGGCCTGAAAACAGCAAAGAGAACATACCCTTAGATTTTTGAAGTGGCTGGAAACATCTTTAGTACAGAAATGAAAATAAAATAAAATTTGTATTTCTCGACAGAAAATGTAATAAAAAAAGTTGTAAATCCACGAGAAAAAAAAAGTGATTTAAGTCTTTTCATTGAAGCAAATTTGAATTTAAATACAATGAAATGTAAATAATGATGCAAAAGTGAATTTGAAGATATCAATTTATATTTAATTTTATATTACCATTGAACTTGCTCGGGGCGGTTGGATAATGGAGGATGGACGATGCTTAGTAGGGGAGAAGAGAGTGTTAAACGTGTCTAATTTGTTTTAGTACCTTCACTTTCTTTTTGTACTTCACTTTTGCTGTTTTTTCCAATCGTTGTACCGCGTTAAATGAATAGGAGACCTAAAAGTGACATTCATTATTAAAATTATCGAATAATTTATTGGTTGCAGAAGATAAAAATAGAGGGTGACCAAAAACAGTTGTCACATTTAAAACGAATTGACTTATATCTATTATTTTGACTTTTAACTCCATGGTTTTGAAGGAGTCTTGATCCCTTCTCGAAACCCTTGTCTTGTTCTTGAACTGGTAACTTGCTCATTTTGTACATACTAAAAATAGTTGGTGGTGACATGTTCGGGACCATCGAAGGGAGAGGGGTAAAAAGTTCGACCTATCGAGGAAGGGATGATTGGAATAAATGTACAATTAAACGAAATAATTGCTGAGTCAGATCGATCAGACGAAAAAAGAAGAGGGACTAATCATCCGAATATAGAAACTCGACTAATTTCAACAACACTACGTGCACATAATCTATCAAATATTTAATCGAATTGACAAGTGATGGCCCCTTATTGGGGGCGCCACTACATCCACTTCATCTCTTGATATTAAGGTCTTCACTCACAATCGAAGCAATGCGTAACACTATTCAACATGAGATTTCGTGTATGAGAGTTATACTGGATTGATATAATTAAGAACTAGAAATTTGCACAAAGAATGTAATGATAAGTACTTTGTTGTTTGGCTGAATTGATTTTGGATCCAATTTTTTATTTTTATATATATCTAACTTATCTATCAACGACAAATATCTTATTATGCTAGAGTTCACACCTCCATCTAATATGAAAACGACACCCGACATATTCGTAATACGACTTTAATAATTTTGACTTTCTTTTTTCCAACTTTTATCTAATACTTTATTCCATATCAATGTTTCCATCTGTATCCATGGACTTGACAACGTTAAAAGAAGACAAAAAAAATGTCAAACTCTCAAGTATTTTTTGAATATTTACGAAAGAGTTTGCTACATGTACATTTTAGGTGACTTTGCACAAGTTACATTCTGACATTAATTGGTGAAAATAATAATAATAACTTCAATCTACCAATGATAAAATGTCATTTGTATATTATATTACACAGGGTGTGTACACCTGAGCATGTAAGTAGAATAATCTTTATGAAAATAGGATGATAACAAAATATTTGGCCCCTCTTTAGTGCACATTTTGATTCCAATAATGCATTTTTTTGTTTGATGTGAAGGTGAATATGTGGTTGAAAAAAATGAAAAGTTATTGATATAATAGAAAATAATATTTTATTGAAAAATGTGCGGTTGCAAATGAGTAGAAAAATGATAATGAAAAAATAATGTGAAACTGAGGCTTGATATAGTCATAAAGTAATGAATTATAGGATCCGTTTGATAAGTAAAAAGTGAAAAGAAATTTCAATTTCATGTTAGTTGGAAAATAAAAACCCTCCAATCTTATAGGAATTCGTTTTCTATGAAAACAAAGAATATACAATTTAAAATGATTGTACCTTAAAATTTGGTTTCCATTTTCACATTGCAATCAAATTGTCAATGAAAAATTCATTTTTCTTGAACGTGACATTTTCTATACAATTCGTTGGAATCAAATACGGTCGACCTAATTTTTCAAAAGAGAATGTGAAAGTGGCAATTGAAAATAGCCCACGCGCAAGAACGTTGCGTGAAGTAACAACGTCAGAAGCTTCTGTCAACTAGGCAACAAAATAGACCCATACTGGCCACAGGCCATTGTCCAATTAGTTGAGCTATTAGGGTAAAATTCCTCAAGAGGTTCCTTGCTTTTCGTCTGAATCACCGACCTTTCGCTTGTGACATCCATTTTCACAATATCTAAAAATTGTGTGCCAATGTCTCGTCCGACTAAAAACGATTACTTAAAAGTTAAATGATCATGTGAAACTTATGTAATATTTAACTGAAATGGTGTAATATTGTTCAAAAAGATATTTGTTTAATTATATAGATCATGCTATGTGTATATAGTATGATCCATAAGGATTTACATAATGACTACGTGACCGGTCCTTATTGGAAGGGTGGAGGGATGTCTGGTGATCATGTGAAACTTATGTAATATTTAACTGGAAAGGTATAATATTGTTCAAAAAATATTTGTTTAATTATATAGATCATGTTATATGTATATAATATGATCCATAAGGATTTACATAATGACCACGTGGCCGGCCCTTATTGGAGGGGTGTCTGGCCCACCAAACATCCCTCCAATAGGGACCGGTCAAAGTTTATGGATAATACTATATACACATAGTATTATCCTAATTATATATCAACCAATGCTTGATAGCAAACCCTTCTTGACAGTAATAGAAGGGATTTGCTAGATAATTTTATTCTTTCGTTAGACATCACGTACGTATCGCACGATAATTTAATAATGAGACGTGTTTGGTTAGGTAACGATACCACCTGCAAAATGTTAACAATCTGAGACATGAGTTCAAACACGATTGTCACACTTACAAAGCCCTTGAAGAGTTTATCCTTCAATTAAATGGAGAGGACCCACAATTGGCACCCATCAACGGCCATAATCGAACGATCACAAAAGCCAGTCTATACACTATCTGATACTTGAATTTTTCCAACTATACTTTTGTCACCGTGTTGAACAGCGGAAGCCTCTGTTTGTGGCCTAATTTTGACCGCAATTAATGAAAACCGCCTACATTTTCCTTACACACCAAACCCCGCACCCCAACAATATATAAATAGATAATTTTCTCCCAAGAAAATATTTGTGATTTACCAGTTTCTCATTTCATTGTAACAAATGGAAGAGAAACTGCATGCAACCAAAAATTCATGCCATTAATTACATTTCAACTATCAATATTCAGATTTTCTCTTAGTACTGGTATAGTTGGATTCTGATATACTTTTGTGCTGGAAGAAAAAAGGGCTGTTGTTAAAAAGAAAAAGAGAGCTTAAAAAGGACTTCAAAATGGCGGCTGCACTGGCCGGAGATGATCTATCTCGGACGTCGAGTAGTAAGAGGAGCTGGAGGACAAATAGCATAAGAGAAGTGTGGCAAGGGCCGCCGGATGTGTTCACCAGGAACAGTACACGGCGGCAGGAGGTGGACGATGAGACGGAGCTCAAGTGGGCCGCAATCGAGCGGCTGCCGACTTACGACCGGATGAGAAAAGGGATGCTGCAGCAGGTTATGAGCAATGGGAGGATAGTACATGCTGAGGTTGATGTCACCAATCTTGGTGCACAGGATAAGCAGCAGCTAATGGAGAGCATTCTTAAAGTTGTTGAGGATGATAATGAGAATTTCCTTCTGAGGCTGAGAAATAGGACTGATAGGTGATTTTTTAATGATAAAATACAATTTGGATTTTTGATTGGCTTAAATTTGGAAATGATCTGATTATGAAAGATTTTTTATTTTTTATTTTTATTTTTTTTTGTACAGGGTGGGAATTGAAATTCCGAAAATTGAAGTGACATTCCAGAATTTATCTATAGAGGGAGATGCATATCTTGGAACAAGGGCACTGCCAACTCTGCTCAACTCAACCCTGAATACTATAGAGGTATTTTCTTAATTTGCGTATGATCTTTAAATTTTCAATGTTCATTCCTTGATCTCGTCTTTTGTGTCGATAATAGGCTGCTTTAGGGATGATTGGGCTTTCTCCATCAAAGAAGAGGGTGGTTCAAATCCTTAAGGATGTGAGTGGATTTGTAAAACCATCAAGGTATGTATTCAAAATCCTGCAGATCTTGTTTTATCAAGATTGTAGAAGAAAAAGCTTTAAAATTTAGAACTTCATACCCTTTTGCATAAATTCACTGGTGATCCGTGTGCAGGATGACCTTGCTTCTTGGGCCACCAGGCTCAGGCAAAACAACATTGCTAAAAGCATTAGCAGGGAAACCTGACGATGATATGAAGGTATGTTAATTTGTGTCACCCTTTTTTTGTTACAACATATTCTGTAGGCAATATTAAACACGACTATGCAATACAATGGATAAGATTTTTAACTTTTTTTCTTTCCTTATACTTCAAGTAACCTATAATCTAGGGAAGTTTAAGTACTATAAACATTTTTTATTTAGTTACTGCTAAATATGACAAAAACAAAAAGAGACTTAAACCTATGGAATTCAAAGATGATTTCGTTTTTCCTTTGTTTCATTATTGTAACTGATCTTGAGTTTGTGAACAGGTGACTGGGAAAATCACCTATTGCGGCCAAGAATTTAAGGAATTTGTTCCCCAAAGAACTTGTGCTTATATTAGCCAGCATGATCTTCACCATGGTGAAATGACAGTCCGTGAGACACTAGATTTCTCTGGTAGATGTCTGGGAGTCGGAACCAGGTATGAAATGCTGCTAGAATTGTCAAGACGAGAGAAAGAAGCTGGTATTAAACCCGATCCCGAGATTGATGCATTTATGAAAGCCACAGCTATGGCAGGAAAGGAAACTAGTCTGATTACTGATTATGTGCTTAAGGTCTGTGCCATTAGTATCTCTACAAGAAAATATTTATCTTTATGCCCTTTTGGCAAGCCTAACATATCATGATTTTACAATAGATTCTTGGATTGGATATTTGTGCTGATATTATGGTGGGAGATGATATGAGAAGGGGAATTTCAGGTGGACAAAAGAAGCGTGTTACTACCGGTATGTGGTTCCATTACGAATTCTTAACAAATAGTTAGAACAATACAATTTTATATTTTCTTGGAGATGTTAACAATCTTATGGTTCTATTGGCTGCAGGGGAAATGTTGGTAGGACCAGCAAAAGCATTCTTCATGGATGAGATATCAACTGGGCTGGATAGTTCCACAACTTTCCAAATCGTCAAGTTTATGAGACAGATGGTTCATATTAATGATATAACCATGATCATCTCTCTCTTACAGCCTGCTCCCGAGACTTTCGAACTATTTGATGATGTTATACTTCTTTCAGATGGTCAGATTGTTTATCAGGGTCCGCGTGAAAACATTCTTGAATTTTTCGAATACATGGGATTTAGATGTCCAGAAAGGAAGGGAGTTGCAGATTTTCTACAAGAAGTGACTTCAAAGAAAGACCAAGAACAGTATTGGTGCAAAAGAAACCAACCTTATCGATATGTATCCGTACCTGAATTTGCAGAGGCCTTCAATTCTTTTCACATTGGGCAACAAATAGTGGAAGAACTTAGAATTCCATTTGATAAGTCGAGAACGCATCCGGCCGCCTTGGTGAAAGAGAAATATGGAATCTCAAATTGGGAACTCTTCAGGGCATGCTTCGCGAGAGAATGGCTCTTGATGAAACGAGCTTCGTTCGTGTACATCTTCAAGACTACACAGATAACAATAATGGCAACAATTGCATTAACAGTTTTCTTGAGNTCCAGAAAGGAAGGGAGTTGCAGATTTTCTACAAGAAGTGACTTCAAAGAAAGACCAAGAACAGTATTGGTGCAAAAGAAACCAACCTTATCGATATGTATCCGTACCTGAATTTGCAGAGGCCTTCAATTCTTTTCACATTGGGCAACAAATAGTGGAAGAACTTAGAATTCCATTTGATAAGTCGAGAACGCATCCGGCTGCCTTGGTGAAAGAGAAATATGGAATCTCAAATTGGGAACTCTTCAGGGCATGCTTCGCGAGAGAATGGCTCTTGATGAAACGAGCTTCGTTCGTGTACATCTTCAAGACTACACAGATAACAATAATGGCAACAATTGCATTAACAGTTTTCTTGAGAACTGAAATGAAAGCTGGTCAAATAGAAACTTCTGCTAAATTTTGGGGTGCATTGTTCTTCAGTCTCATCAATGTGATGTTCAATGGAATGCAAGAATTAGCAATGACAGTTTTCAGGCTTCCCGTGTTCTTTAAACAGAGGGACTGTTTATTCTACCCTGCTTGGGCTTTTGCTTTGCCAATCTGGGTCCTTCGTATTCCAATTTCAGTGATGGAGTCTGTCTTATGGATTGTTTTTACGTATTACACCATTGGCTTTGCACCTGCTCCTGCAAGGTAAGTTCATAAAGCCGAGCAAGTTTTATGAAATCTTTAACATGATTCTCTTTTATTGATGAATTATCTATACTTGTGCAGGTTTTTCAAACAATTGTTGGCATTTATTGGTGTACATCAGATGGCGCTTTCTTTGTTCCGTTTCATTGCAGCACTTGGGAGAACTCAAGTGGTTGCAAACACACTAGGAACTTTCACCTTGTTGATGGTGTTCGTACTTGGAGGCTTCGTTGTAGCTAAAGGTCCATAGTTCATTCTTTTTATTCACTCTGTTAAGTTTAAGTAATCTTTTTTTGCTAAACATGTTTGAGATTTTCTTTTTTTTTCTTAAAGTTACATTTCGGGGAGGATTTTAGTATAAAAGTTTACTTTTGTGAAAGCAAGTCTTTACTTATTTTCCAAACAAGTACTTTTTCTTATTTAAGGCTTAGCCAGACTTGATCTCCATAGTTTTATTCAGTGCTGAATTATTTCGTTTAATTTGAGTTGTAAAAACTTCATTTATTCACCATTTTGCATTTCACAGATGATATTCAAGATTGGATGATATGGGGTTATTATGTTTCTCCTATGATGTATGGACAAAATGCCATTGCCATCAATGAGTTTCTTTCTGAGAGATGGGGCGCAGTAAGATCTCTTGATTCTTATCTCCACATGCCAAATTGAAAGCAAAAAATACAATATTAATGTTTGTTTTCCATACATCTTTATGCAGCCCACTGAAGGACGTGAAAATACTGTTGGAAAGACTCTTCTTCGAGACAGAGGTTTATTCACAACAGAGTCATGGTACTGGATTTGCATTTTCGCTCTTTTCGCATACTCTCTTCTGTTCAACGTTCTGTTCGTCGCTGCATTGACATTCTTAAATCGTGAGTAGAACATTCATACTAGATATTTAGAATTCTATGCTGTGGTAAATAATAAATAAGTCCATCTCTTAACTGTGTCCTGTTGAACATTCAGCTCTGGGGGATAATAAAGCTGTCATAACGGACGATGGAGAAGAAGAAAAGAAGAATAAACGGCAATTGATATCAAGTGCTGAAGGTTTGTGGTTTCTTAAGACAATTTTTTCTATTCGTGTAATCTAATTTTCTCACCTAATGGAAGGTAGTGGGACATGTAATTGCTTGATCATAAGAACTAAAATATTTGCATCAAAGAAGTATTTGCGTCATACCTTTATTCATCTGATATATAACGATAACTACAGGTGTTCAAATGGGTGTGAGAAATCATGATGGAAGTGTTGGAACAGAAAACAACGCAGCAAGAAAAGGGATGGTGTTGCCTTTTGAGCCCCTCTCACTTGCATTTAACCATGTGAATTATTACGTCGATATGCCAGCTGTGAGTCTCCAAACCTTTATTCTTACTGTATATGCTCCATCTATGACAAGTTTACTAACTTGGAGAAATTGTTTTATATCAGGAAATGAAGACTCAAGGGGTTAACGATGAAAGACTGCAACTGTTAAGAGATGTTAGTGGTGCTTTCAGGCCAGGTGTTCTAACAGCATTGGTTGGTGTCAGTGGAGCAGGAAAGACTACCTTAATGGATGTCTTGGCTGGAAGAAAAACTGGAGGATATATTGAAGGAAGCATAAGTATTTCGGGTTTTCCAAAGAACCAAGAAACATTTGCACGAGTCAGCGGCTACTGTGAACAGAACGATATCCATTCACCTTACGTCACCGTATACGAGTCACTCCTTTACTCTGCCTGGCTACGCCTTGCTGCAGACGTGAAGACAGAAACACGAAAGGCATGTAACTGATTAACATTGTCTGAGAAACATATGGTATATCATAGAAACCGTACATAAGCATTTTTGTCTGACAAGAGATTTTCTCATTTCAGATGTTTGTTGAGGAGGTAATGGACTTAGTTGAGCTTAATCCCTTGAGGAATGCACTTGTTGGACTTCCAGGAGTAGACGGTCTTTCGACTGAACAGAGAAAGAGGCTCACTATTGCTGTAGAATTAGTTGCCAATCCTTCCATAATCTTTATGGATGAGCCCACCTCCGGACTTGATGCTAGAGCTGCTGCAATTGTCATGCGTACAGTGAGAAACACGGTGGATACAGGCCGAACAGTGGTCTGCACTATTCACCAGCCTAGCATCGACATATTTGAAGCTTTTGATGAGGTATATTTCACTTGTAAATAGTCTCAATAGTTAAATCCTCGACCCTTATAAAGCTGCATTTTATTTGACATGGGTACATTGATTTCTCCTTGCAGCTACTGTTGATGAAGAGAGGAGGACAAGTTATTTATGCCGGACCTCTTGGTCACCGATCCCATAAGCTTGTCGAATATTTCGAGGTGAGTTTTGCTCTCGCGTATGAGTTTTCTGCTGTTTTATTTAGTCAAAACTCATTCACAAGCTAATAAAATTTTATTATCCTTTAACCAATAAGCCGATATATGATTTCTTCCATTTAATCATGCAGGCTATACCTGGAGTTCCCAAGATCAAGGAGGGTTACAATCCAGCGACTTGGATGTTAGACGTCAGCTCCAGTGCTGCAGAGGCTCAACTTGATGTTGATTTTGCAGAAATTTATGCCAATTCTGATCTTTACAGGTGAGTGATAGATGACACAGTATCATACAACATGGTATATAGTATTAGACATGACGGTACAGTTTTTCTTCCTTAATGTTGTCTAATGTTGTACAAATTGTTGATCATTTTCTTAATTTTCCCATTTCAGGAGGAACCAAGATTTAATAAAGGAACTTAGCACTCCGGTACCAGGCTCGAAGGATCTCTACTTCCCCACACAATATTCCCAGTCCTTCTTGATTCAGTGCAAGGCTTGCTTCTGGAAACAACATTGGTCATACTGGAGGAACTCACAGTACAATGCAATTAGGTTCTTCACAACAGTTATCATAGGAATTTTATTTGGCATCATCTTTTGGCAAAAGGGAGATCAAATGTAAGTCCAACATTTCCTTCTCTGAAGCTTGCTTAGTCATTGAACTCTAAAGAAAGCGGTCTAGACATCTTTAAACTGTTTTTATAATCATATATGACATTACCTAACAAAGAGCTCGACTCTAACTCTCTGTGTACTTCGAACAGAAATAGACAGCAAGACTTGCTCAATCTGTTGGGAGCTACTTATGCTGCTGTTCTTTTCTTGGGAGCCACTAATGCTTCTGCAGTTCAATCTGTTGTAGCAATTGAAAGGACGGTATTCTACCGTGAAAGAGCCGCAGGAATGTACTCAGAGTTGCCCTATGCATTTGCTCAGGTATGAAATGGAAAATCTCACTACAGGTTCTTAAGTTAATTTTTAACCAATCACTCAAATCTTAATGCTTATCTTGCAATTTTAACTTGTTTTCACTGTTTATAGGTGGCTATAGAGACTATCTATGTTGCAATTCAGACCTTTGTTTACTCCCTACTTCTGTACTCCATGATTGGATACCACTGGACTGCAGAAAAGTTCTTCTATTTCTACTACTTCATATTCATGTGCTTCACCTACTTCTCAATGTACGGTATGATGGTTGTTGCATTGACTCCGGGCTTCCAAATTGCTGCCATTGTTATGTCCTTCTTTCTCAGCTTCTGGAACTTGTTCTCCGGTTTCCTCATCCCCCGTCCAGTACGTATTCTGATTTCCACCACACGAAACAACTTTTCAGATTATAGAAACTAGCTATTTCAATAATTTACTAATAACCTGGTGACAAATTATTGCAGCTTATCCCAATTTGGTGGAGGTGGTACTACTGGGCTTCTCCTGTTGCCTGGACAATCTACGGTGTTTTCGCGTCTCAGATAGGCGATCAGACGGGCGAACTTGAACTCACTGGCAACACTGGTAGAGTAATGATTAAAGATTTCCTTAAAGACTACTTGGGTTATGAACATGACTTCCTTATACCAGTGGTTTTTGCCCATGTTGGTTGGGTGCTTCTCTT
>CAIGRL010247688.1:0-10037 GCA_903798325.1 Fraxinus xanthoxyloides
TTTTTAGAGAACGTGTGGTTAAAATGTGGGGAAAAGTTTTAATTTACTTACAAAATATTTTATTGTGTAAATATATGATTGAAAATAAGTATGAAAATTAAAGAATTTTGAAATAATGATTGTCAAATTGGGGTTAATTTTGTTAATGAGTTACCGATTATGAAATGCATTATAAACTTCTGTGCTGAATGTGTAAGAAAAAAGCTTAATGATCAACTTGAAATATTGTACAAATTTTAATGACCATTATTGTAATTAACTCTACGCGATGTTACTCCGGGTCGTATGCACCAAACACGTAGAGGCTCCACTCAACGCTTGCAGCAATACACTGAACGGAATGGCCGCTCCTCTCATCGGAGCTCCACCGCCTTTCCGCTTTCAACATCCCCATTTTCAAGTCGCCACTTGTTTACTAACTCATCGGTCCTGGTGCTGCACCGTCTATTTAACTCGTCCAGACAAGGATTCCTCCTCTGTTTGCCAAACCGCAGCAGCAGCACTAAGCGCTAATGACCCACCCAAGTACCTGAGACGGGACGACCCGGATTTCCGAAAAGGGAAACAGAAAGAAGCGGAAATACTCAAAGACATCGAGCCCATTATTAATCTTACCAAAGAAATTCTACACTCGACTAGGTGTTTTCTCTCATCCATTCAAGTTAATATTATCTTGAACTTTAATAAATTATGTTTAAATGATTTTCTTCATCTTCATTTTTTTTTTCAATTGCTATTAGTTGCAAGGTTTTTTGAGGTAAAAAAGTTGTGGTTTGATGGGATAATTGAATGTCCAAAGATGGGATTTACTATGTTAAATTGAATACTTCAAACAGTTCCTGACAATACATTATCAAGTTACAAAATCGCGTCCTTATCTAAAATCCAGTGATAATATGTCTAATTTTGGCTTCTGCCTTGTAACCTTGTCCCAGTGAGTAGTTTTACCATGGATATGACAATTATTTGTGTACCTTATTGGTTAAAAGCTGGCACCTATTTTAGTTTATGGTAGGTCTAGTATTCGAAGGCAATTTTTTCAAAGACGTTTTCTTGTCAAACTGAAAAAATACAACTTTTAATACTTTTTCATTGAAAGAGCTTCTTTAGACCTCAAATGTCCAATATATGTATGGAAGCTATCTTCTTCCATTCAATATATGTATGGAAGCTATTTTCTTAATTTACTTTTGAAGGTTATGCCTAAAAACATCCCGAGGCTTATGCCTTGCCTCATGAAGGAAAAATGTCTCACTACCGGGTTATGCCTTCTCAAACACTGACAGTCTTTATTACAAAATAATAAGCAGCTATCAATTGACTAGTTTCTGCCTTTGATTTCTTTTATTTTATTCTAAAGTTGCCATTGGTAATAATTCTTCCTGTTGTTCGTAGCAACTTCTGGTGATACCATGTTAAAGTAATTTTTTTTACCTTGAATATTGTGAGTAAATAATCGACAATGTGCAATCAATTGGAGATCATCGGATAAGGCAGTTTTGCCGTGTATATCAAGAAAGGTATTTTTCGTTATACATTGTTTTAAAGTATGAAAATTCATATAGAACAATTGTGTTTTTATCGAAAAAATTACCATATTTTCTGAATTTTTTGTTATTATTTTGTCTCAATTTTTTATTGTTAGTCCAAATATGTCCCCACTGAAATGTATTTTCTAGCTCTGCGACTGGTTTGAAAATGATACAAAGTAGCTCCTGAAGTAGTGTGATGGGCTTATTCATAGTGCCTTCGAGCCCTTTTAAAACTCAGTTACTTAGACATTGTGTTTAAGGGCCTGCATACTAAGAAATTTAGAGACGAGTTCTTACACGTTTGAGGTACAAGGGTATTTCTGAATATTAACTAAGGTGATGTCACTCTTAATAAAAATTGTAATCATTCGAACTTTGTCCTTAAACAAGTTCCTCTATTTTTATCTCGTCGTGCCCTTTGTACTACATACAAAGGAGAAGAACAACAAAATAAGCTTTGTCCCCAATAAATTAAGGGTCGTCTGGAATAATTATTTTTGCACTTCGCAGTTCATTGCTAAATCTACTTTTTACAAAAAGATTTAAAGCAAGTAGATATTTAGCAACTACCTGATAAAGTACAGGCTATGTGAGACATGCTAACACTCCCCTCAGCTCTGGTGCTAGAGTCACTAGGAACGCTCCCCTCCACAGACAAACCCAATGTAACCTTGGCATACGGTTCCTATATCCTGATGAAGTCCATTGGCCTTACTCATCGCCTTAAACTCAGTTTGCAATGTGAAGTTTAGCTTCATCTAATATATACATATATGTTTTTTTATAGGTGAAGCTTCATCTAATATATGACACATCGTAATTGTACCCAGGCAGTGAGGGAAATGCTAACACTAATTGGCTAATAGCCAATTACCTTTTTTGGTCTACCACATTTTGGACATGTTTAGTCGAGAGACTCGAGACTGCCTCACCTTGCACTGTGTACTACATATATAGACAATTTTTTATGAAGATCCAAATGGATTTTACTAGCAAGACCTAAGTAATATTGTGAATGCATAAATTAGAAACAAAGAGTACCTTGTGTGAGGGTGTAGCGACTTTGGAGAAGGGAAGATTAGAAATTAGGAGGTGGATTTCCACATATAAAATGATCTAGCAGTAATATATGTTGGATTTTTCCCCTGTTGAATGAATAAAGATGGACAAATGAATGGAAAAGGGAAATAGTTGAATAAGATCAAAGACAATAGATTTACGTATTACAATATTCCTACATTGATGAGATGACTTCAAGTAAATCTTTACTATAATAATAATGGGGTATATAAAAATATATTTTTGGCAATACCAAAATAAATCCCCCCTTCGGTAGGGATCATCATCATACCTGATCCATTTTCCATCAGCGTAAATGCTCTCGAAGTGTAATAGTTTCTGATTCAACACATCATGTATGCTGTATCACCTTGCATCAATATGTTTGGTATAGAGGGTCAATTTGGGAAAAAAAATAAAAAATAAAATCTGAAATGATCGATTGACCGTCTCCATACAAGGATGTTCCTATTCACACAATTGCGATAGCACCCTCATTTTCCATTTGAACTTGTCGAAAATCACTTTATCTATAGGGTGTAAAGAAATCCATATGCAAGGTATTGTGGAAGTAGGCACTTGAGTTGATTCTATTGCTTCAGAATTTGTTATTGAAGTCTCAGAAAGGCTATAATAATTGCTTGGGGAGTATATTTTGTTCGAGGGAGATAGTCGCTTAAAGGATTAAAGCTGATTACTTGACTGGAGGATAGCCTGGAGGCACTTGTGTGATTGCGGATCACATAAGATTGAAAGAGACATTGACTACCATAAAATGAAGGATATTGTAAAGAATTTAATGTTGAGTTAGAAGCAACATCTAAATAAATCAAGTGTAGCTGAGGTGAGAATGTTAAGATAGATTTATGATAAAGTTAGAGAAGATAACAGAAGAAATGAGCATATTCATAAAACGGTGAAGCGCTTAAGGAGGCACCTATTGAAGGAAAATTGAGGGGAAACCGTTTTAGAAGACTTCGACACTTTCTTCAATAGGTGCCACGTTTTCAATGAAGATTGACAGGTGTACAGATTAAGAAATCTGATGAAAATAGTACTGACAATAATCTTGGTGGCCGAGGTCAACTTAAATTTATCGGGAATGACTTAGTTTAAAAGGGTTCAAGATTTTGTTTACTTTGGAGATGATTCTTAATAAAGCAGAGTGGAATAAAATCTTCATTTAGCCGATACTAGATGTGAGATAAGAATTCTCAAAGTTAAGCACTAAAGTTGCACGATCTTCATTCAGTATCCGACTCGAGTGCGGTCTTATATCGCCTTGGCAAGAGTGCCAAATGCAGTTCATTTGTTACCTTGCAACATTTATACCTTTAGTTGTAGTATTGCCATATATGCAGTTAAAAGGGAAAAAAATAGAAATCTTTTTATGCCTCTCATATATTGCATTTAAAGTTATTGTACTTTGTGAAATCTCTAGTAATTACTATCATTTCAACTTCATTATTTTTAGTTTAGATTGTTAAAGTATTGTCTTCAGTACTCCAATATGGAATCCCATACTATTTTATTAAATCTAGATAATATTTCTGCTTATCTTCTTTTGTCTCCATTTAAATCCTTAGAAGATACAAGAATAGGTTGCAATCCTACTTTATGTCTCACTGGACTCGTAGCTTATAAATGGTAAGCTGTACCTAGTGATCTTTTTGGATGAAACGAAGATCATTTATATTTGAAGACAATGTAGTAATTCTTTTGCCTCATCTGAAATTGTGTAGTAGGGTTTGACCGTCGTACAAATTTTCTTTTCCACATGGATAATCAAATAAGAAGCAGCATCAAAATTGTTGTAGCCACAAAAACAAAATGATCACAGTAAAACGATAGCTGGACAAGTATCTTTGAAACACAAAGAACCTTAACTTTTGCTTGAGAAGGCTAAATAAAGAATAAAAATGCTTCTCATCTTTAAAAAGTATGTCATTCAAATTGTGCCTGTCCTTGCACATTTCACCTGCTTGGTAGAATTAGGCATTTGTACTTGTTGTGGACTTTGTGTCTCGTATTATATTTATTCACCGCATATACATACCTACATATATATATATATATATGTGTGTGTGTGTGTGTGTGTGTGTGAAATTGATTTGTAAAGCATCTTAAATTGAATGTCCTTTTGATGCCAGATATATAGATGGAGAACGGCTTTCAGCAGAGGACGAGAAAGCTGTGGTAGATAAGCTTCTTGCTTATCATCCTCATTCTGAAGATAAGATTGGATGTGGACTTGATTCAATTATGGTTAGTTACTTTTAATAGACTTCTTTGCTGACTTGGTCGACCTGATATCATTCACTTAAATTTTTGCAATCAATGTTAGCACAACATTTATAATATTTTCACCAGATAAAATAGGTAGATCATAGTCGGCTTAAAAATGCTTACCTACAATTCCATAATATGGTGCAAATTATGTTGCACTTCTCAGCCAATCAAGTTAAGTTTCAAAGGAATTCCTGTCTCTAGTATTGGTACCTAGAAATGTAATGTGAATTAAATGGACTGCTTACTTCTCTATTAGGCTTGATGATGCAGTCCTGCATTGTTACCTAACCGTTTGAATGACTAGCAACATGTTTTTTTGGGATTAAAATCAGATTTTAATTAAAGTCAAAGTCAAACAATCAATATTAACTACATCTTTCATGGGTCTCACAGCTTTTCAACCACACATTTCAAAAACTTCTATCACAATATACTAAAAATCTAAGTTTAATCCCCACCAAACACCTTCTAGAATTACGAGTTCTTAGAATTTATTTTTAGATGATAGTATTGGAGTTCAATAGTTCCCGTGTTTAGTATTGGTGTATTTTGGATGATTTGGGTTTACAAGACATTCATTTGAATGGTTCTTGCTAAATATTGCCACATGGCCACTAACCGATGATTATCTGAAGATGTCAGAGTGAATATATTTTTACTCAATTATGATCATCATTCAATAATATATCAAAAGATGTTTCAGTTCTGAATGCCGTCAACACAGACAACTAGCAATTTGACTATGAGCTGTGGCAATGACTTTGACTTTGAGGCCTCTTATTATTTATATTCATGTAACTATTAATTTCCCTTCTCTCCTACTAATAAAAAGTCACAGAAGGCTGTCTTGTTTGCTTTTTGTTGTTGGAGAGGTGTGTTCTTACGTTAGACAAATCTTTGTCTTTGAGAATGTAGAGAAAGTAATTCAGCGGACCGATAACATGGATTCTGCTGATTGATATTCATGAATGCTAACTGTTTATTTGACACGATGACGCATAATTGTGGCAGTTAATATAATTATTGGGATCTGCTTTAAAGTCTATGGACTAAAAGGCTCTTCAATTTCTCACTTGCGTAAAGGTTGATCGACATCCCCAGTTCAGACATTCAAGGTGCCTTTTCGTTGTGAGAACTGACGGTGGATGGATAGACTTTTCCTACCAGAAGTGCATTCGAGCATACATTCGAGATAAGTACCCTTCCCATGCAGAAAGATTTATAAAAGAACATTTTAAACGCGGTAGTGGCTGACTTTTCTGAGATTGTTTTGGCCAATACTTTTACATCACCAGAGCATCTCGTCGGTATTACATGATATTAACGATGAATATGGTTCATGTTTATACTTATTCAGCGGCCCACATCTTCCACTATGACACCATTTTTCAATGTAGTAGTTATTAGTTGACTAGCAGCATTTCATATTTATTTTGGGACAGAGAAATGAATGAATTACAATCTGTTTCTTAATTAAATTCTCTTTTATGCCTGTTGTATTTTTGACAAGAAGTTCATTGCTTGTAGATGAGTTTTCCTCCCTTATTTTTGAGGCATGATACTTTGTGGAGAAGTTACATAATGGACAGATGATTTGTTATAATGTAATTTAAACAAAAAAGTTGATATTGCCGCAAACGATGACTTGTGAATAGAGGTGTAAATAGGCAGTGACCCAATTTTTTGTGGGGATGTATTATCTGGGTATGTCTAGAAAATTCTAGGCTGCCATTCGGATCATGATTTTGCTACCCCGGTCCTGTGAGTTGGGCTTCTGGAATGCTTCAAAATGATGCTCAATATTTGAGTCATTCCTACTTGAAAAGGTGAATTCATTATTTGAGATTAACCTAGACTACTACTGCATAGTTTCATTTACATGGATCAACTTTTGATGGAATAGGATGTTTTGTGACCATATGATGACCTTTTAAAATTTGACTGTTCCATGGCACGAGTCACATGAGAATCAGACAACAGAATTGGCAGAGTCAATCTTTGTGTGTTCACCAGCTGGAACTTTTAATGGATTTTGGGTTGGCTCGTCTAGTCATCAAGCTAATTCCAGTCTTACCATCAAGAAATTTTTTGCGGAGATGTACATTATGAATGTATTACACATTAATTGATTTCTGGAAGTAAAATAAATGATCATACTCAAAATTATGTAAGAGAAGGAAGAGAATTATTTTTCAGAATAATGAACCATGGATGAATGAATTGTTAAAGAGGAAGACAAAACCATGTTGGCCCCATAAAATTCGCATAGGCTATATTGGCATGCGGACGCATAGGTATGGGGCTGCACTGCTATAACAATGCGGTTGGATTTTTCTCAAATTTCTGGTAGTTTATGGTGTAGCATTGCACCATTCCTCTAGTGTTGAAACTAGTTCATATAGGAATGGTTGAAAACAATAAATACATGTTAGTTTTCATTCAAATTAATATTGAAAATCATTCAATTGTTCATCCAATTTCATTGAAAAAAACTCATTCTCTTACATAATCAATTCTAATCTTTTTCACTTGTTTTATTTGAAGAATCACCTCTTGCTTTTGGTATTCTTCATTCAAGGCTTGAAATCCTATAAACCATTTGTCATTTTCAATCCTTAAAAGCATATAGGAAGTAAATATCTTTTTGAGAACAACGATTAATATTTTCGTGATCAAGTCTTGTTGCGATATAATTCTCATTTTCGTCTTCTTTGTTCTTTTGGTTTCCATGAAATGGATGGTTCTAAACTCCTGAAGTATGGTTTTATACATGCCAATACCATTAGATGTTGGAGACAAGAAATATTTCTTGGCTATATGCACGTACGAAGTGTATAAGAGAATGAAATGTTACTTCAAGCCAATGCAAGTTTTCATGAGTGGGGACAAATATGCGCAATTTCTCATGTATTAGTATAACTTCTATTTGGTTGAAACATGCAAGCGTACGAGATCGTTGACAAGTAATAATAAAGTGAATTATCGTCCCACGAGAAATAATGTTTAATCCTAGTTCACTAGTTACTACTAAACTCGATATTCATGACACGAAGTGTGATTTTGTTGGTATTTATATTAATTCTAAATTAAGAAAGCAATAAAAATGTTTTGTCAACTATGTGAGTGATTCTATTGATTTTGAACCCCCTATTATTTATTTTTATTCTTGATTCATAATCTAGTCAATTTTATGTTTTCGTGACAATCGATAAAGTTAATGTAATTTTTTTTTTCAAGACAAATTAAGTCTATTCTAATCAAGATTCAATCATATTTCTAGTTCGAATTTATATGACCAAAATGCATTAAATTGTAGATTATCCATGTTATAGCATGTGTGATAACAATTGTTCCTACTTCTATCTACATATGTTAATTTTATCGCGTTCTATACTTGTTGTGAGTCTCCTAACACTGCAACAAACAACTAATTATTCAATTGATGGTTCATTAATTTAAATAATGCAAAATCAATCAAGAAATAACTAAATTACTAGGCTTAAATTAAAACTAATATACAACATGGTTCATCATTCATCCAATGCAATAGAAAAACTAGCATACCATTCTAATGATTAAACTATAGAAAAAATATTGGAAAAAAAAATCAGCCAAAAAGAAGAAATAATGAAGGAAGTGTAAAAATCTATTTTCTTAACTTGAATCTTGAAAAAATGATGAATATTTTTCAATAACCTTGTATAATCTACCTAGATCTTGATGCTTAGCCTCATTCTTTACTTCCAAAATTTGTAGAATGTGTGATTTTTAGATTTAGGGGAGGTTCTAGACGTATTATGTCTTGTATAGAGTGTCAACGTATTGCATACCAAAATAAGGAAAAAAAAATTCCTTCGAGGAATGAACCATTTCTACAAATGGTTCCATTTGAGCTTGCACATAATTCATTCAATTTAGTTTCAATCAACTCAAATAAGGTTTGAGTGTACAGATGGCCTGCAAGTCTATACATACACATGGTATTGCCATTTTTAGACTAAATTGCACATTAGTCCCTAAACTTTCCCAAATATGTATTTTGATCATTTTTGACAATTTTTTCATCCCGTTGGCTTCTCTTCACCTCCAATTGACCATTGGCATTCTTGAATCGCCGTCTTGTAATCCAATACAAACTATTATAATGTTGCACTTTAGTCCCCATGGTTTGGATTTCGTCATTTTTTTCAATTTTGTTTTCAATTCTTCATGCAATCATCAAGTTTTACCTGTTAAACACAATATAACAAGAATTTGGCTCTATTTGTTAAAAGAACATTAAAAAGCTATAATTTAAGGCCGCGAATAAGAGTGAAAAATACACTTATAAACTTTCTTTCATTTTAGGTTACTCCCAACTCAATAAAACTTTGGTAATTTGTGTGATCAAAACTAACCGGCCACGTGTTGTGATATAATTGATGGACAACAAATCTCTTGTCCATTATCGACCAGACGTCGGTTCTGTTTACGCGATTATGAATGACATTTCAATAATGAAGCATTAATCTAATCAAATGTAGAAAAAAATAGTCAATTCATAGCTATCATGATTACAGATTTATTTGTTACTGCTTTTGACTAGTTAAAATTAACATTTGCATGAGCAGTAATAATGAGCACTTTGTTAAATTATGTGACAAACACTATCATTGAATCCAGAGACTAAAAATCGATTACATGGGCCCGAAGGGGAATTAAAGGGTTTGGCTACTCACAGCTGGACAAATATCAACCAGTGGGATTCAAGTAATTCTTGGTTGGTTTTTTATTTTATTTATTTATTTTGTCAAAACATTTGAATACTGTAGACTGACTGATGTTTGATAGAAAATTTTCAAAGTTTTACAATTTCATGTCAAAAAATTTACTGGTTCTTGTAAGCTTTAAGACCAATGGATATTGAACCGGTTCTTGTTTATGGAAACAAGAGTTTGGGACAGAGTTGAGATGGATATATACAGTAACATTCTAGTTTGTACTGTGGACTGGCCCCATTAGCTTAAACAGTACGGTTTATAGGTGGCTATGCACAAGAAAGAAAGGAGATAAAGGAGTTCTGGTCTCACTGCCTCTAGAGAGAGAAAAGAGAAGCTTTGCTGATAAAAAGAGAAGAGCGATCTGACTTAGACCAGAATGCAGGAAACAAAACAGCAG
>CAIGRL010247694.1:0-17291 GCA_903798325.1 Fraxinus xanthoxyloides
TGAAAATTATTATTTTATTAAAGAATGTTTGGTTGAAAATGAGTAGAAGAATGAGAATGAGAAATTTAATATATGCCAAATGGGGCATAAATGTATGACTGTAAATGAGTGTGAAAATTTAAAAAAATTGTTTCAAAAAGAAATAATGGCTAAATACAACAATAATAGCACGGTTGAGCTTGAAATTGGCCCAGCGGTTTCAATTGGTTTCGACGTTCATAGTTTACCTACCAAACCAATAAAACATGCTACGATTTCTACGATATTTGTTTGCGAATTTGACAGAGCGGATTTGTTTAGGCTTTAAAGATCTGTAATTAAGAAAGATCAATCCCGAAGGGCTGTTGATCTCGTGGTTTCCGGCTTTAAATAGGCAGCGAGGCCAGATACAGAATCAGGGACCCCATCAAGGTAATATTATCTGAGACGGATCGTCCCTTACATTACATAAACTCATTTACTTATTTCGTCGTCATGCATAAATTTGTTGATGTGAGTATGTCTTGTCTTGATGGAATTTCAACACCGTGCCACGTTAAATCTGTCGTCGATCTTGTCCATTAATTAAGATGAGAAAATTTCAAGCGTCTTTTCAGGTTTTGCTGCTCATGGATTGTTACGAGTATAATCACCTATCTCCTTCAACGTCACTAAACATGTTCATTTCTTTGGTATCAATTTCTTTTTTAAAAATAAAATTGTAAATTATTTTCGCCAGCATCTTCTGTATTATCTATATCTATTCCATTTCCTTTAGATGGTGGGTATCGTGAAGATAATGGCTTTAGACAATTTTTCGTTATCAAGTTTTTATTCGTAGGAGGGGAGGACGAATTGCTTTAGGGGAGAAATATATTTATAGTGAAAATGGGGTCCCCTATAAATTATTATAATTTTCTGTCATTCCCCCCTCCTTTCCACTCCCAATATGTGAAACATGCTTTCCTTCATTTTCTTTTTCAAATAATACCTCCATCGTACCAGTGATGGAGGGGATTTCCCTCCTGTGGAACTAGGGTCAAAGACCATCTGCTTTTGATGGAACATAACAAAGCTTCAAAATTCTGTTGTTTGCTTGGCCACCTGATTATGGAACTGATATTTTTGGGGGGGAAAGGCAGCGGGGTGTAAAGAGAGAACACTTTAGGACATTGACATAGTTTAGTAATAATTATGCCACTTAATATTGAGTTTCCTTTTTCCAATTTCTTTATTTCCGTTCACTCTTGCAGCGGATCATTCTCTTGTAACTTCAAGTGAAAAATTGTCTGTTGCTGCCGATCAATGAGAAATAGGATGCCTACCACTAATGAATGTTCAACTTCAACTTCAATAAGCAGTCAACAGGATGCTAAGAATGATAGGATGATTGCCGTCTTACTTTCTGAAGAGTATGCTAAATTAGATGGTGCAATTGCTCAACGGCTTTCCCAGTTTGCACCTGTTCCTGTAAGATATATATAGAATCTAAATGATAAAGTTACTTGGGATGGATAATACATTCTCATATGATATCTCATGGGTTTCTCTTGGATGTCTGACTAGAATTAAAATATTGTGCAACCTTTTATAGAGACTATCACCAAAGAAAATGAGTTAATGTTTCATGCACACAGTACACATGTCATCTGTGACTATCTACATGCCATGATTTGGATTGTGCTGATTCTTTTCTGTCCGTATTAATAGGCTTTCAGATGATAAGCGATGTAACTCAGTTCATACTTTCATCTTTCGGTACATATCTGTGTATGCTTTCTGTGGTAGAAGTGAGTTGGTCTTTGTTGCACTTGAATGTGAAACTATTATGTTTCAACATTTAGATCTTGCTGAGGATGTTACGTTGATATGTTAGATAGAAGTTTTTCATTTTGTTGAACATCTTGTTCTGTATAATTGTACCAGTACTTTCTTGGAGACAATTTCATCCACTGGTAGAGGTAACAATTTCATCCACTTGTACAGGTTACCAAGCACCCATTTGTCTGACACTCTGATTACTATTCTAGAATTGGGACATATATATATAATTTTAATATTTTTTTTTTTTGGATTTTTTATTAGGTTCAAAGAGTTGCATCTTTTTCATCTTGCAGTAACAGCATGAAACTCCATTCTTCTAGTTAGGATCAAACTATTGATGGTAACTGTAACATAGTACTCTGCATGTGCCTGGAGTTTTTAAATCACATTAGTTAAAGATTTGAATTTGGGAGACTGCCTTTATTAAAAAATTTCCCAAGGTTGAGATTATTATTATTATTATTTTCATTTACTCAGTTTCTTGTTGTTTGTGCTATTCAGTATCTAAACCAAAAGCCTCTCAAGAGCTTGTAAGACATTAGGATATTTCTCAGATTGTATTGATTTCCTTTACTCAGCACAAAAATTAGTATAATGGTGTTTATGGCTGTTCCCTTGCTTCAAAATAGAGGTATATGCTTCTGATAAGTGTGTTTTGAAACTCTTATACCTCATCTTCCTCTGGAGAATCTATATATATAGTAGGTTTCTCCATAAGTTGGTTGACATTGATGTGTTTCCTTCACAGTTTAAAGCTGACAAGTGCTATGATATGTTTATTTGCACATGATTGTAATGAGAAATTGTTTGCCTAGAAGAGTGATCAACGGGCTTAGCTTGTAGGATGAGCAATATCCTTTCTGGAGTAACGTTTTACGTGGCCATGTTGGATTCTGATAATCTTTCTAAAGAGATCGTGCCCCTGTTTGGGCTCCATTTTAATTTTAATGCATTTTTCTCTTTCTTATTTTCAACTACACATTCTTCAATAAAATAATATCACACGTAAACCCAAAACTTTTCCTTCTTTTTTAACCACACATTCTCCAAAAAAATCACTATTCAAAATTACATTTTTCCCTTATAGAGCCCAAACAGGGGCTGTGTAAACTGAAAATTTTCACACATTTCCTTGGAAATTGGTAGCCCAAATGTTGTCGTTTTCTTTCTGAGCTTTGCATTAATTTAGTTCATTGAGAAACAAAATATTGTCTAACATGTGTTTACAAAATCAAAACAGGTTGGGTTAGAAAGGACAAAATGTTTGACAATAAATGAAAGACTTCCTTGTATGAATCTAGCTTTATCGGATGTTAACTAATGTTTGGTAAGACAAGAAGAAATTGAATGGAAATAAATGTTAATGAGAAACACAAATTGGAAGCTGCAATAACTAAGTGTAAGCATTGACTCATTGACGAGATAAAAGTATGCTTACCTCTATTTATAGTAAAATAGTTTAAAAACCACATAAGTGATAAGTAACTGATAGTTCGGAAGCTAAAAGCTTAATAACAATGGATTAGACTTCTTATGGCACCATTTCGAGACAATCTTTTGTTTCATTTCCCACTTTTTGAATGTGAAAAGTTGCTTTTGGCTTCAGAACTTCATATATCATTCCTTGGTGTCTGTCAACTCCTTTGCCAAGTCCTAGATCAAATTATTATCAAATTTCTTTCTTGTTTCTCCACTTTTTCTTGAATGATTTCAATTCTTCAAAGAAGGAAAAATCTGTTGTAGTTAAAGTATATTGGGTACTACATTGTGTCTTGAACAATGCTTAATGCTTATCCTAGACTCACGGTTACTAAATATGAAGACGGCATGCTTTCTAATACTAAAAGAGCCATTGCCAGAGTGTACAGTCTTCAAGTTAAATTAGGTTAGAATATTTAGTGTAAATATCGTTACGGATCTTCATCAGAATTCAATTTTAATGTATTTTTATCACCTGTTGTGGTTCTTATATACTATCATTCTTACATAAGCATCTGTCTTCTATTTTTCTATTTTTCTTTTTTTTTCTCACTGAATGATGGTACAATCTTTTGAACATTCTCTTAAATGCTATTTGCATGGATAGCTACGTAACTTGGACTAGCTCAGCATGGAGATTAATAACATAAACTGATAAAAGCTTCAGTTCACACCTCATAGCAATGTAAATATGTACAAGCGATTGCATAGTTCATTTAACTATGGAAAATGTTTAATTAATATTTGAGAAATGGCATAACACTGTCATAAAAAAAATTTGTCTTTTTGCTCTTTCCCTTGTATTTGTGCATGAGTTGTACTGGTCTATTTTTTACTGGAGAATTTTCCTTACGTAAAGACCAGATAAAGCTCCGGCTATTATGGATTCCATTCATGATATTATTATGAAACCCATATGAAGAAGGAACTCTTACTGCAGAAGATTCTCTTTAAAGGATATTGATTTTTCTTTTGTTGTTACTACAGAAGCCATTATTTTTTATTTTCTCTTTACGGGTTACCTGTGTCTTTCTATTGGATTAATAACCTCTTGGTACATCATTTCTCCTTAACAGTATTTATATTTTTTCAGCACATTCCGCGGATCAATTCACACATTCCCACCTTAAGCGACACAAATTTGGATTACCAACGGCTCCTCCAAAGGTATGTCTCATTTAGTTCATCTGTGGAGGACCTCCAACAGCCATCTTCTATTTATCAAAATGCATCCTCTTTTTCTTCCAAAAGTTAGAAGATGGGAATACAGAAAGACGGTTTTTGGTCAAGCTGAAATGCACGAGGATAGAAAACACCCCATATTCAAATGGCTTTGTCTGTCAGTTTCACATTCTTTTATACAGAAATCATGTGCATCAGTCATATACATTATAGAGGAAAGAAAGACAGGCAAAATAAACTTCTTTATGTGCACTACCTTTTATTTCTGGAAAGGGCACATAAGCAATGTTCAGTCTTTTTAAGTTATAACTGAGGTTTATGAGTAATATGAGAAAATATCTTCTCACTGGTTGTTAGTGAGTAGAACTGGCTTTTTTACCTGGAACTTAGAGTAGGTCTTTTGATCCAATAGGATGATTTCAGAGGCAGACCGAGGTCCAGTCAACATACAGTTGGTGCCGCATTTTCCTATAGTATATAATGTCTTGTCATGTTAACATTTGTTGGGTTCCTTTTCCTCTACACGGGGCTAATCAAACTTGCAAGGGGTATCAGGAGGGCTTTTAGTAGGCTCCGAATATGGATAAGGAATTTGGTCACAAAATTAGTAAAAGATTTATCATAATAGAGAACACTTGCCTTTCTTTTTCCAAGTTAAGACAATGACTCCATGAACAATCACAGGATTCACTAAGTTTTTTCCTCAATTTACAAGATAAAGCTCGGAGTAGTGTGAAATACGATAAGTATTTTTTATCCTCTCTGTCTCTTGAGGAGAATTTCAGGGAAGGAGGGTCGTTTAAGATATTTTGACCAACTAGGCTCTTACTATGTATCGCAAACTTGTCGGCTTTAAACTCTTTAACTTTTGTGATCTTAACAGTTACATAGAAACTTTTACTTTTTCATTGTCAACTAATGGAGTAATTATCTGTTCCATGATGTCTCAGGCTAAATGTCTATGATTTGTACGAAGTGAAGGTGTCTGGGGATGGAAATTGTCAGGTGTGTTTTGTATAGCTGTTTGAGGTTTTCGATATTATCTATTGACTTCTTTTCAGTTCCGTGCACTTTCAGACCAGATCTATAGATCGCCCGACCATCACAAGCATGTGCGGAAGGAGGTTGTAAAACAAGTTAGTATCGTATTTGGTATTCAAGATTTTTATTAGAATTTTAGTTTTTCTAATTTTTTTATTATGGATTTTGTAAGATGGTTTATTGTTTATTATGAAAATGTTTCTATTTTTATATTCATTTGAAATTTTGAATTGTTTTATTGGTTTGTTGCTTATGCGTCAAAGCACCTCAATTTTCCCTCGTAGAATCTACTAAGATTTCCTTAAGCTTTTACCACATTGTAGCATATTCAAACCAAAATTCATATACTTCACAAAACCAAGTAATAAAAACTCCTGGTTTTTAAGGAAGTAGAACTGAAAAGTAATCTACTAACATTAATTTAAACAATATTAAAGGGGTGGAAGTCATATTATGGATGATTATATGATCATTTTTTCCATGTAGGATATGAGTGAACTCATAATTTTTTTATTCTGTTGGTAAAAGTACCCAAGTTATAATTGAAAGGGAGAAAAGAAAATAGTGAATAAAAGAGACCTGGTTTGATTTTATTATCAGCTAGTGACACCATAGTAGCTTGCATTTATTGAAAGAACCACAAGTATATTTTAAAAAGCATTGACGGGCTTGTATATTGTTACTTTGGCCTCTATATTCTTCAGCATTAGATAGCTGTATTCACCTTGTTGCCACTAGTTATAACCGTTCAGAGATATATTAGTGTTGTAACCTCTAACTTCTTATTTTATCTAGAACTAATTGAACAAAATTCTCATGAATATTCAGAAATAGGAATACAAAGATATTTACTATACATGGAAAATTAGTTGACTATACAGCGTTGCAATAGCATTTAAACTAGGAGTAAGAACTAAAACAGAAAAATATCTGAAATTCAAATCGTTGACCATATTGTTTATAACCCATTTTTCCCACTTCCCTCTAGCTGGTTCAAAGATGTTCTCCTACTTGCATGTTAAAACGTTTGTTTTTGGACACCTTAGTGAATATGCCCACCAGCTACTTCTCTGTTTAAAGAAATGGCATGCAGATGATTCCTCATATAAGCTTCTCTCTGAGCTGCCACTGTGCTTTTGCTTCTCCATGTCAATAAGTTTCCTCCAACAATTGTACAGCTCTGGATGTCAATGTTCTATCCATGACATTTTAATCTGCAGATGACTTGTTCTTCTAAAGATGAATTTGCTGACCATGTTCACTGCAAATGTGATGTGAAAGGGGACTGTACGATAGATAAAGCAATTTTCCTACCAGCTTGTCGATAGCATCCTTTGACCAATAACCGTGAACTTTAATTCTCTAATCCCAATTTCTGGTTAGGATAAGTAGGGGTGCCCAATAGGTTCGCATCCAAAAATCCACTCTTCTTGTGTCAGTCTTGTAACGATCCAACTTCTATGCCTAAACTGTAACACGAGTTTATGTTCTCCCAGAACGGACAGCACATATGCTAATAGCTTGGACATATAGGATGGTTTGTTACAGGTCCAAGGTGCTGTAGGACCTTGAAATCCATGCCAAGAAAGTGTCTAGATTGACTGAGGTCTTCCCTAGCAATTAAAGCTAGAGAACAGGTTTTTCTACTGATTCCAGTAAGGAAATCCAGCTCTTATATCATGAAGATAGATTAGCTATTTGTAATAATTCATATAATATTCAAAATTAGGAGTACAGGGCTGTATATAGATATATTTCTAGTTTACATGGGAAAGGAATTAATCATAAAAACTAAAAATAGATTGAAAACTAGGTGAAAGAATTCAAATAGGAGATAGTTTTAGTATTTTTTGGGCCTATTGATTCTAACACCCAATTAGTTGCAGTAATTTGTGCCATGTGCCGTCTTATTGTCTAAATAGAAAAATGCTGCTACCATTGACATCCTTACTGTTCGCGAAAATCGCAAGTGTGCACTGTCACGACAAGTAATTATGAATAGAGTGTCGTTCCCAAAAAAATTGTGTTAATCAATTGTTGGTCAGATAGTTGAAGTATTAAGCAATATTAAAAAAAAAAATTACATGAAATCAAATTTGAAAATAAGAGATTGCTACCAGAAATTTTAATTTCGCCAGGAAATTTTTTTGCAACAAAATTATCTAGGGAGATCCAGTTTTGTTGTATTTTGATTTCACCCGGTGAAAATTTCCTCAAGGGAAATTCCTCACTTTTTAATTTTTTCCTTGTAATCTGACTTCCTGTTTTCTGGGGTCAACTTTTGCTACTCCTTTTCACTTCCATTCGATTAAAGCCCACGTAAACTTTCTCTTTTCATCATTGGGTCGTAAAAGTTCGGGGTTTGTCCCAAACAAGAAACTAACACGAAAATTAATTAAGTATTGACTAGAAACCACGAACAATCACCGAGTATTAGGACGGAAGTAAATATGCTAATGCTCGTATTTTTTTGACAGTGATTTGCAGGAAATGAACCCTTTTGGGTCATTTGTATTATACTCTTTTGCTTGGAATTACTTTTTAGCTTACATTTGTTCACAT
Organism: Fraxinus xanthoxyloides; assembly: GCA_903798325.1. Taxonomy (NCBI): domain Eukaryota; kingdom Viridiplantae; phylum Streptophyta; class Magnoliopsida; order Lamiales; family Oleaceae; genus Fraxinus; species Fraxinus xanthoxyloides. The sequence goes on from CAIGRL010247694.1 coordinate 8,068, forward strand.
GAACTGAAAGACAGTATAGTTTTTGTACTCATTGTTTCATGTGTTCCTGTTCCAGCTTAAAGATAACCCTGCTTTATATGAAGGTTATGTTCCAATGAAGTACAAGCACTATTACAAGAAAATGGCAAAGTAGGGTTCTCTGAGTGAAGAATTTTGTTTTTGTTCGATATGTAATTATCGCTTTTGCTGCTGAATTTTCTTCTTCTACATGGAATTTCAGGTCAGGCGAATGGGGAGACCATGTCACATTACAAGCAGCAGCTGACAAGGTAGGGTAATCATTATAATAATAAATTTCTCTTTTCGTGCTGAGGTCCAGTCTTTCTTCATCGTACTCTTCACAATTGTTGCTTTATATGTCCTTGAGTTGCATGGCAGCAAACTATGTATTTTTGCCGCTGCTGTTCACTTGTATCATAGGTTAAAGATTCCCCTTGAGTGGGTCAACATTAGGAAGGGCATTTGTATGCAAAGGGGGATGGGGATAAACTAGCAAGTGCTTCTGTACATGATAATATTCTTGTTCCATGCACCAGATTCACATGTAAGGTGAAGAAACCTTTTATGGCTTATTAGCTTTACCCTCCATCTCCCAGTTTGATAGGATCTTACCTGTTGAACTCCCACTGCTGTCGAACCTGCTGCGATTTGAGGCCCTCACAGAAGTTCAGCTCCCTGCTATAAAGGATTGATTAGAATTAGGCTGTGAAATTGTAATGAGAAGCAGTAATTGATGATTTGTAACTAGAGGTGTTGAAAACGAATAAGCAATAGATTGATAGAAACTGAATGATAACAAGTTCCAAGGCTATATGAGAGGCCTGGTCTCTCCCCCAATTACACAGTTCTACTCCAGAAAAATGAATGCCCCCTCCCCCTATGCTTTCCCCGCACTTTATTCACATTCCCCCCTGACTTTACTATTTTACCCCCACTTAACTAACTCTTAATGAACCGAAAGCCCCTTCTTCCTTCGAGCATAAGTGAACCGGATTGGGGGCCTATCATTACCCACCGCCCCGAAATCCACCTTGTCCTCAAGGGGGAAACTAGGAAACTGAAGTCGAATGGCTTCAAAAGGCTCCCAAGTAGCTTCAAACTCGGGTAAACTCCTCCACTTAATCAAGACTTCTGGGCCTGCAGTAGTGGAATGAAGGTTGGGACGGACACCGAGTACAAATTCTGGTTCTAGAAGAAATTCCCCATTGGTGGATAGATGTTGTGGAAATGAGGAAACTGGCTGTATCTTTCCAATGGCTTTACGAAGCTGAGACACATGGAAAACTGGGTGAATTACAGTTGTGGGTGGAAGTTTCAACCAGTACCTGACCTTTCCCACCTTCAATTCTACTTCAAAAGGACCAAGTACCTCGGGGACAGCTTCTCAGACGCTCTTTTAGCTACAGATTTCTGGCGGAAAGGACGGAGCTTGAGATATATCAGATCCCCAACTTCAAACTGGACGTCACGGCGATGCCCATCAGCTATTTCTTTCATTCTAGCCTGTGCTCTAGTCAGTTGCACCCTCAATTCCTTTAACACTTCATCCCCGTTCGAGTAAGAGTTGCTCCATTGAAGAATTCACTGTCAATCCTTTCTCGAAGGAAAGAATCTGAGGGGGCTCACGCCCATATACAATCTGAAAGGGGGTGTGCTTAGTAGCAGTGTGGAAGGAAGTGTAGTACCAAAACTCGACCCAATGCAAAAATTGGCTCCACACTCGGGGCTTGCTCGACCCAAAACAACGCAATTACGTCTCTAGGCATCGGCTTACAACCTCAGTCTACCCATCCGTTTGAGGGTGGTAAGTAGTGTTGTGTTTAAGGGTAGTCCCCTGTGCTTTGAAGAGTGCTGTCCAGAATGAACTCATAAAGATGCGGTCCCGGTCAGATATGAACACCTCCGCAAGTAAAAGGACGTTTCAGGCCCACAAAATGCCCGTACTTGCTCAAATGATCCACAACCACCAAAATCATATCCACCCTACCTGATCGCGGTAACTCCTCAATAAAATCCATAGAGATGTCCTCCCAAATTAACGCTGGAACCGACAAGGGCTGCAAGAGGCCCCCCAAGGCTAAGGGCACATACTTATTTTGCTGACAGATTGCACAATTGGCTGCCTTACCAAAACTTCCCTGGCCACTCGTTTATAGGTCTTAAGAAATCCAGAATGTCCCCCAACCAATGTGTCATGGCACTCCTGTAGCATTAATGTCACAAAACGCGACTTGCTGGGCAGTACTACTTGCCCATGATAACACAATAGTCCATCCACTAATGTATACCCCACCTGGACGGAACTCCTTTTTGTAGGTCCTTCACTATCCTGCTCAATACCTTATCTGTAGCTACTTCCTTCTTAATATCATCTATTTGTAGTACTTTAGGAACTGTCAAAGCCAAGCAGTTAAGAGCTAGTTGTAACCTGGATAGAGCATTAGCAGCCTTGTTCTCCAACCCTGGCTAATATGGATGTCAAAATGATGACCCATAAGTTTAGTGAGCCATTTTTTATGGTCTTCACTCACTAAACGCTGCTCTAACAAGAACTTCAGACTCCTCTGATTGGTCGAACAATAAAATGCCTGCCCATTAAATAGTGTCGCCATTTTTGTACTGCAAACACCACTGCCATGAGTTCCCGCTCATACACTGACCTTTGTCTGACGCTTTGTGGTAAAACTTTGCTAAAAAGGGCCACCAGATGGCTGTCTTACATCAAGACCGCTCCTAACCCTTGTCCAGAAGTGTCTATTTCAACCACGAACTGCTTAGAAAAATCCGGCAGTGTCAACACTTGAACACTGATCATGGCAGATTTGAGGTTCTGGAATGCTATTTCGATCTCCTCATTCCGTCGGAAGCTGTCTTTAATAATTCAGTCAAGGGCTATGCAATCTTAGCATATCCTAAAACAAAACGCCTGTAATACCCCGTGAGACCTAGGAACCCTCGAAGCTCCTTAAGAGTACCTGGACTTGGCCAGTCAACCATGGCTGCAATTTTCAACTAATCTGCTGCGACCCCTTTTTCAGATATCACATGGCCTAGATACTCCACTTCAGTTTGGCCGAACAGACATTTCTTTTTATTAGCCTACAGCTGATGCTTATGCAATCATTCCAATACGACTCCTAAGTAACACAGGTGCTCCTCAATTGACTGACTGTAAACCAAAATATCATCGAAGCAGACGAGGACAAACTTTCGCAAGTATGGCCGAAACACCTCATTCATCAAATGCTGGAAGGTGGCTGGGGCATTGGACAACCCAAACGGCATGACTAAGAACTCATAGTGATCCTCATGCGTGCGGAAAGCCGTCTTTGGAATGTCTCCCGGTCTGACTCTGATTTGATGGTACCCCGATTTCAGGTCCAACTTTGAAAACACCCGCGACCCATGCAATTCATCCAACAATTCATCAATCACTGGAGTTGGGAAGCGATCTAGTACTCACTTTGTTTAATGCTCGATAATCGAAACAAAACTTCCAACTCCCTTCCTTCTTCTTCACTAACAACACTGGACTGGAAAACAGACTTTGACTAGGTTGGATAATTCCTGCAGCTAGCATTTCTACGATAGATTTTTCGATCTCATTCTCCTGGACATATGGATATCTGTAAGCCTAACATTCACAGGAGTTGTTCCAGGCTGTAGCAAAATTGGGTTTTATCCAGACTAGGGCCACCCTGTAACAAAATTGTCTCCCCGCCAACCTTAAATCGTGAGTGTGCTCCAATTCACTTGCATCTTTCCCAATATCTCTAACCATTTCATCCCCAAGATAACATCAATACACTATAATTGCAAAGGCAAGAAATCTTCCACTACCTCCACTTCCGGTAAAGTCACCACCACCCCTTTACAAATTCTACTTCCTTTAACAGATAACCCAGCACCCATCACAACCCCATAACTGGCCGACTCCTTGACACTCAGCTTCAGCTTCTGAACTAGCTCGGATGAGATAAGTTGTGGGTAGCCCCACAATCGATGAGAACGACTACATGTTTCCCGTAAATTGCATCATGCAACTTCATGGGTTTAGGTGCAGTGAGCCCAACCACCGACTTGATCGACAACTCCACCATTTCTTCCACTACCTCACTCGTTTCCTCGCCAACTTCCTTCCCCGAGTCCTCAATTTCTTCTTCCCTAACCAAGAACACTTGCAACTCCCTATTTTTGCATCGATGTCCGGGAAAATACCTTTCATCGCAGCGGTAACAAAGCCCTTTTCCTCACTTGAGCTATAATTCCCCGTCGGTCAGGAGCCGAAAAGGTGTTGCCCCGTTCAGCCTTCGTTGTTCGCTGATTGAAGACGCCTGGAACCTTCATTGTACTTGCCTGTGTCAGTAGCCCGTTTGGTATCAATTGATTGTTGTCCCCTATTGTAAGATCCCATATAATTTGGGCTATTTCCCAATGGGCTGGTTAAAGGAAGACTACTTTAAATCGAGATGGGCCACCAACAGTGGAGGCCCATTTAAGTTAGTCATTCCAATCCTCAACACGTTAGGCCAACTCCATAATTTAGCCCAACCTTTGCGGCCTCATCATCCTCACCTCAGCCCTGATTAATGGATCCAACTCATTGATGAAATTCCCTTCCAACATTGCATCTGCAACGTCTGGCAAGGGTGCTGCCAATAATTCGACCCAGCGCCTGTATTCCCTCACCGTCCCATCGTGTTTCGACGCCAATAACTTCTTCAGTGCAGTCCCTTCTTGTGATGGTCGGATTCGCTGTAACAATAGTATTTTAAGATCTTCCCACCGCATTATAAGCTCTCGGCCATTTTCCCACTGGTACCAGGCTAGCGCTTCAGAACTCGGTGTTGCCTCTGCAGATTTAGATGAGCTAGCTTTCTTTCCTCTCTCTCTCCTGATCGCCCCACTTTGTCATCACCAAATCAAACTTCTCCATTAATGTTGCAAGGTCCCTCTGCAATTCAGATTTCATGACCCCCATGCTTTCCCCCCACTTTATTCACATTTCCCCCTGACTTTACTATTTTACCCCCACTTAACTCACTCACTCTTAATGAATCGAAAGCCCCTTCTTCCTTCGAGCATAAGTGAACCGGATTGGGGGCCTATTACAATTCCACACATTAACTTCTTAAATTTTCATTCTGCTCGTCCATGCCTCAAACCCTGCACACTAAACTTTGTCAATCTATAATCTGCTTGTTTGTAACTCTTATGTGGGCTCAATTTGTTCTCGTAGTCTCCAAGTCATGAAACCCTTTAATTCTTGTGTTCCACCTTGTCAATTTAATAACCTTGAAGTGGCAAATAATCTTGTACATGAAATTAGGTCGGGGCATGTTTGGGTTGGGTTCGTTTTGAGCTCAACCCGAAATTAAAACAGATTTGATCGGTTTGAATAAATTCCAACTCAAACCGATCCAATCCAACTGTTGAAATCGAACCAAATCAGACCAAATGTTTGGTCGGTTTGGTTTGGTTAGTCGGTTCGAACATTTGTCGAAGTTGAAAAAAATTTGCCTTTCCAGGGTTAAAAAAAATTGTTTACCTATATATATAGATTTTTTCCCTTTGCGTAGTACATATTAATAATATATATAATGTAAAAAGGTAAATGATTGATTTTCCAAAAATCATCCTATATATTCGATAGTTACCAACAAATAATTACATTAAAATGAAAAGTAAGGCTACAATCTAAATTTAGAGGTCACAACAAACAATTCTTCTTCTTGCATTTCTTTCCTTTGGAATTTGGTGTTTTGGTAGAAAAGGCGTAGATGGTAAACAAATTATTTGAGAAATAATTATATTTATGTTTGTATTATTTTATTTTTTAAGCTTAAGAATATGAATTTTAAAATGAAAAAAATGTATTAGCGGGTTAGGTCGGTTAATTGATGGAATGGTTCCTTAAACCGCAACCAACCTAACCCTGCTAAAATTAACCGAACCAAACCAACTGACTCGGTTTGGTTTGTTCTTTTTGATCGGTTTTTCGAATTTTTTGCCCACCCCTGTACGAAATATTGTAATATATTTTGTGTACGAAGCTGTAGAAACATCATTTATGATAATTTTTGCAATGCAGTTTGCTGCGAAGATTTGTCTTTTGACTTCATTCAGAGATACTTGTTTCATTGAAATTGTTCCACAATATCAGACACCTGCGCGAGGTAATATTACTCACAATGATGTTAGACCTATCGTAGTTAAATAAATCCATATGCTGTTTACCATATGATTGCACCGTGTTCCCATTGTTTTGGTTTCCACAAAATATTCAAGTTATCCTTTTGATCATTTTATCAGTTTCTCGCTAGGTATAGTGGTTGATTATTATGCTTCTCAGACGTAATCAACATCAAACACCTGCCTAAATTGAAGTATTTGAAATACAGCTCAGTTTAATCATCTCCTCTCCAAACATAAACATTTGACCATAATTTTTTATAGTGCATAGCCCATTAAATTTGTTTATTGTTTTCTTATTTACTATTATTTTTTTAATTGTGTTGCAGAGCTATGGTTAAGTTTTTGGTCTGAGGTGCATTACAATTCACTTTATGAAATGCAAGGTTTGTAGGACGGTCATCTTGTGTTTTGTTGACAGTCAGTTTAGAAAGATAAATAAATGAAAAGAGGGAAGCCCGAGAAGGAAGGAATGGAAAACCTTTAGAAAGAGGAAAATCAATTATTTATAGCTGAATTTGTTTATTTTGCACTCACAAATTGTTTCTCCCTTGTGCAGATGCTCCCTTGCCGCACGAGCCGAGGAGGAAACATTGGTTGTTTTAAAAGGAAATAATTGTTTCTTTTACACCATTTAATATGCTTCCAGAAAATATTGAGTACCAAGTTTGCAAACACTTTGATGTCTATGTCCTGGTTAAAAGATCTACTCTAGTTAGTCATTTCTGCTATTGATGGAAAGACCGAAACATTTAATTCTATCCTAGTTATTACTCTTTCTTGTTCTATCTTTCACTTCTGTACTAGGATGTAATTGGTATTTGTGGTGGTTCAGTCATCGTCAACCTATGAACGTGACCTAGAACCGATTCTATGATTTCTAAAGAAAAACGTAGTTAAGCTCCATCTGGTGGCTCTTCTAACGTTGGACAAGGAAGAAACCAACAAAAACCCACCAGGCATCTGGTTCTACTAAGACCTTGATCAAACCCTGCACATTCCCTGTACTACATACCTGTAATGTTCTGACAATTGTTTGCAAAATTTGCTAGCAAAATAAGGAATATTAGTACGTGAAAGATCAGATTTACAAGTAAAACTGGGCAGATACCTTCCGTTTCAAAACCCATTTCTAAGCTGCTTATCATTAGGAACTGAACAGTTCTCGAACACAATATCGGGAAGTACTACATGTGAAGCCTCTAATCAGTTGGCTTATTAGCTAAATGGCAATTGGGACATAAAATATTCCTAGTCATTCTCATGGATTTTCAATACCGTTACCAGTGGTGGAGCCAGCACCTGACGAGGGGAGGCGGCCGCCTGTATTGGCTCTGCCGGAATTTACAGTAGCCGCCGGGATCAAGAACCAGCCAGACTGGGAGGCTACAGTGGCGTTTCAGTGGAGAAGAAAGGGGTGACCCAGGTTACTAAAAATTTCACCCCTGGTTTTTGGCCTTCTTTGTGCTTCTCGTTGTAAAAAAAAAAATTAGGCCCAAAATCAAATCAATCCACTGATTTTATGGACACAGTTGGACAGGCAATTTGTGCAAATCAACCGTGAGCAGAGCTGCCAATTTTAATTTCCAAATCTCAAACCCTTCCTCCCGTTGGCTGTCCTACAAAATGCGAGCTCAGCCCCTGCGCGATCGGACCTACCCTACGGCTGCTGTCGGCGATGGCGAGTCACCTCCCTTCCCACTTCCTGTTGCTGCTGCGAACCTAGTGGTTGTCTGAGTCCGCCTTTATCCCTTTTTTTTTTTGTATTTTTTTTCTATTAAATCATTTTATCATTTATCATTTATAACTTATGACTTACGTTTTACGAGTTATGATTGTGATTTGTGTTTTATGTTTTATGAGTCATAATTTGTGATTTGGAAATTTATGTTTAGGAAAAATGAAAAATAAATTTTAATTGAACCTATTTTAATTTAGGTATTGAAGTTTGAGTCAATTTTAATTGAAAAATAAATTGGGGCATTTCATATATTATGAAACTATGTTTTCAATAAAAAAGAGAGTAGATATCTAATTCTTCTAGTTCTAGCTAATTTTCAACCGAATGATTTTTTCAACGGAATAACTTTTAATATTATTTAATTAAATATTTATAAACGATCTTGCTATCACCACAATTGATTATCAACGGTCAATGGTCAATAATTAATATCAGTCCTAGTTGACCTCCAATTCTAGATTCGCAACTAACTATTATGCAAAAACGTGATATGCGTGTGAAATGAAAGTTCAAATATATTCTGAAGTATACGAAAAGTAAATCGAGCAATCTTTTAATCTCATGTTTGATGATCATTATTTAGAAAAAAAAAATTTGAATAATGAGTTTTAGGAGAACGTGTAATTAAAAAGTAGAATTTATTTTTGAATGTAAATGCAAAATATATTATTATATGAATATGTTGTTGAAAACAAGTATTAAAAAAATAATTCAAATAATAGTTGTCAAATGAGGCTAAATATCCATCATCAAAATGGACACTCCTCTCACCTTAGTCTTGATCGTCCCGACCAACCCTTATAGTGCAAAGGTGTTTGATAAATTAACTGCATGAGTTGGGGATTTTAGTTGAAATTTTGCTTTTATGGTTCCAAGAACAGAGTTCAAGCATATTAAATTTCTAGAAATTGACGCTTGGGTATTAAGAATAATTGCAATTGATTGAGGTAGTTTCCTTTGCTTAAAGTCTTTCAAGCTAATAGATCTAATATGACCTTAATATCAGTGAACTCGTAATGAAATCAAAATAATAGCAAAATATGTTGATCGCAGCTCAAATTTGGGTTTTTGTCAACGAGAAAATCACCATTATACTATTTTTGTCACTTTTTTTTTAATTTCGTCACTTTTGAATGAATGTCACTTTTTTTAATTTTCGTCACTTTTTTGAGTTTGTCACTTTTTTTTTAATTTTGTCACTTTTTGAGTGTTTCACTTTTTTATTGTCTGTCACTTTTTTTAATCTGTATAGCTTCTTTTAGTTTGTCATTTTTTTGAATTCGTCACTTTT
>CAIGRL010247719.1:0-17481 GCA_903798325.1 Fraxinus xanthoxyloides
CTTATGATTGTGTGGTGGTGGGTTGTTTACATATTGGCGTATAGAGATACGTGTGACGTGTAGCGGATGTTGTGGTGGTGCAAGTGAAAGTGTGTTGAGCGACGAGCTACGATAGATATGATTTTTGATAAAAATCGAATTGGAGATAGGTGGGTGTGGGGGTGGATTGTGGTGATGCAACATGGTGTGTTAATACACTTGATATTGATAAAATTTTATTCCTCCCTTGAAACATAAAAGGTAGAGACATAGGTAATTTTACCATGTCGATAAAAACGATAAGCCCAAATGAGGTATGGGCAATCCAAAAGTGATAAGCCCAACCCAGTGATGAATGTTAGGTGTTTCGTGTTGAGGTTGGGATCAGATAGACAACAAACAAGACCGAAAACAAAAGAAAAGCATAGGAAACATGGGTGAGCTCAAGCAACTATTCCACTTGCCTCCTTTCAAAGCAAACAACAACCCTTTTCTTATTCGGAATACTTGCCCATTATTTCTAGTTTGCTGCTTATGTACTTCTTCTTCTTCTTTAGCCCCCTAATGGCGGCACTCACAGACAAATTGGCCGCAATCGTAGGTCTTCTTCATCCTCTACTAATTCTATGTTTGTAAACTACTGATAGTACTCAATTTTAACATCGATTTAGGTTTTCGTCGCTTTTTTAATCTAAATAGTCAAGACCAATTTGAATGTTGTTCAACCTGAGATACATATTCTATAATAAAGTGGAATTAGGACTTAAAAATTTACCTTGGTCAAGATTTTGTTGTCTTGTGAAAGAGATTTAAAAATGGCAGTGACTGACTTTTGTACTTGAGCATATGAAAACTAGCCCATCTATAAGGGTGGAGAGTTCCAGCCTTGCTTGGTAAGACGTGTGGTAACCCTTTGATTACAAACAGACAAACAATCAACACTATACCAATAGTCAATTGGGATGAAGTCCTTGAAACTCACTCATGAATTTGACAATGAGCCATCTGAACAGAAACTCTAAAACCTTGCAAAAATGGCTTATGGGCTCTTAGTGTTCTAATCAAAATGTTCAAATTGATCAAAGGTTTACTCCTGGGGGTAACTTTACTACATCAACTAGCATAGCTCACATTCATTGTATTTAATTGGAATATGGTATTGTTCTCAGGACAATGTTTCTATTGCATTCAGAATGGATGTGTAGCATGAAAAAAATTTGAAGCAAGAAAACTTATTGAAAATCTATAGATGGGTTATTGTCCTGAATAAATCCTTTGAAAATGAAGACAAATTGAACAATTTGTATGCATATGAATGTATTAATCGGTCTGTCACCATCATAACTGATTTTTGTACCTGTAGGTGCAAGAGCTGAGGAGCAATGACTTAAATCCTTATGCTTATAAGTGGGATCGCACTCATACTGCAAATCAGCTGCAAGAGATTTATAGGAATCTAGGAAATGGTGAAGAATTTGAAATAACGAGATTCGACCCAAATTACACATAGAGGAGAGTGAATAGGTGTAAATACGGAATTAAAAAAAGTTGTAATTAGCCAGCAAAAGTCACTAATTATTTATTTCTGGATGGTTAAGCATGCAATTCAATTATCCTATGTTTAAATACCGCAAAATATGAAAACAGTAAATTACACGCGGAATATTACGGATAAAGTCCAACTGGGAAAAAATTTCGGGCACTTTGTCAGTCAAAATCCACTATAAACTATTAAACTTACAATCCACCAGACAAGACGACGACACGAGCTTTCTGACCTCCCGATTGTAATTCCTACAGCTCTCATGGATTTTGTGCTCATGCACCAACTCCCTACTGTAGTGTTCAAAGCCTTCCTAGATTGTGCGATCCTGCAACAACTCCCGACTTTGTCTGTTCATCTATCTCATGTGGATCAACGAAGAACTCCACATTCTTCACCAACTGGAACTCCAGTCACATTCTCTTGATCTTCAGATCTCTGAAAGATGTGTAGGAAGCAGTAATTTGGTATTTGAATTGTGGATGTGATGTTTTTCATCGCAAAAAATGGATCACAATATGAAGGTTGAAAGATAACCGATAAAGAGAATATGAGAACTATGTGTTTGCACAATGATCAATCTTGAAAAAAACATTTTGTGGCATTCTGGTATTTATATGATATGGTTAGGGTTGAATGGTCAGGATAAAAAGTCTTGAAATCGTGATTAAAAAATTCTCGGCTAACCTTATAACTCGAGCAAAAGCTCAACGACAGTCGAAAGACAGTGTGTCGCTCGAGCGAGGTCCAAGCAATAGGCGAGCAACGCAATTACTCTTTCTAACGCTCGAGTCAAGTATTGACGACAATCTAGCAAAACTTCGACATCATTTTTTCTTCTTTTTCGTTCTCGAATCCTAGACCTAATATAACACAAATTTCACTATTTGCGACTAACTCCCCGACTTTTACAACATATTAATTTTAGTCCGTTTTGTTCATAAACTTGCCAACTACATCAAATACCTAACATAATCAAATAGTGAGAGTGATTATGTCTCTATTGCCGAAAGAGTTGTGGCTTGTAGGGCTTTTGGAAAGCTTTCCTTTATGACTTTGAGGGATGACTCAGGGACTATTCTGGTATTTTACATCTTGTTTTTGAATGTGCTTCCATGGTTTGACTGTTGAGTCTTTTCCCCATGCTTTCCAGTAGCTACGGCCTACATGCTTTCATCATTATACCTTTCTAGGAAAATCATGAAAGTCCACCATTCGATGAGATGGTTCATTATCCAAGCATAGTTCTTAATCACAAACCATGGTTGATAAACGTGAGCAGGTAGATGCACATAAGCCAGACATCCAAATACTCTCAATCCATAATAATCAACTTCATTATTTGTCCAAATTTCCTTTGTAACTTTCCCATCTAGCGCTGTTCGTGGTGTTCTGTTTATGACGTAACATGTCATGTTTACAGCTTTTGCCTAAAAACTCTTCGGAAGCCCTGCATTCAACCTCAAACATATTTCCCGTTCTGCAGTTATTTTGTTCGTGCTCTTCGTTCATCATTCTGTTGTGGTGTCTTACGAACTGTATAGCTCTGTTGAATACCATGCTCTTCACAGAATTTTAAAAATTGTGAATCTGTGTATTCTATACCATTGTATGTTCTAAGATACTTAATTTACCTGCCAGTTCGGTTCTCTACTTCTGCTTCTGACAATCTGAATTTGACAAAAACTTCAAACTTGTACTTCATGAAACATACCAAAACACTATTGGAGTCGTGAATTCTCCAAGGAAAATCCACCGTTCATCTCAGCGCACCGGAGTGAATCAACTAAAGTATGGTCGAGCTATCAACTATAAACTAATGCTGATTGGGAGAAAACCCAACATATTTTTCCTTTTTTATTTATTTCGCTTTATGCATTATATTATGAAATTTTTCACGTTTTAATTTTTTTAGGCATACTAGGTTGTTCATCGTCCCTATAGATCACTAAGAGTCTATACATGGTCCAATTGAGTTTTAAATGTGTTGTGCACGAGTTTGGGGGTGTTAGCATAGTTATTAAAAACAGCCTGACCAGACCGGTCGAGCCGAAAAACCGTAGGCCCGGACCCTTGACCGGGTTGGGTAGATTAAATTGATAATAATGCACTTGACTCGATCAAAATCGGGCTTTGATCGAGTTAACCGGTGATTGACCCGGCCCAGACCATGCTTGGTTGACCGATTTGATTGGATTTTTGAAATTCTTTTACAAAATTTTTGGGTCCAAGGGAATTGAACCTTTGACCTCTAAGAAAAACAAAGAGTTCCTCACCACTTGAACCAAATACTTTAGTATTACTTTTCTGCAATAATTTATTTTTAACTAATGAATAATTTATAGTTTTTATAAAAATATTTTTTTAAGAAAACTTTGGTCTAACATTAAAATTTATTTTATAGACCTAAATAATTAGTGAAAAATAAATTAAAAATTTTAATTTTGTCTCTAAAAAAATTTATTTTTTATATTTTTTTTATAGGTTTTTATGCAATGATCCACCGGTTGAACTACATGATCACCGGTTAAACCACTAACTCATTGACCCGCTGCATTGTTCGGGTCGAGTCTGACAACTATGGGTGTTAGAATGGTATTTCAATGATTTGGTGCAAAAGTCACGCATTATGAGGCCAAACGACCAAAATTATGCTTTTCGGAGTCAACAAGTGTTTTTAAGTTTCGAAATGTTTTTGGAACCAAGTTCATGGCATCCACGCACACCCAATAGTTTAGAATGTGTTTTGACAAATAGTGGGGGTGTTGGAATTCCATGTTGCATTGTGGGTTGAAAATCGAGTTTTTAGTGAAAATAGACCAAAAATGAGTTTTAAAGGAATATAGTATATTTTAAAGTTTATTCACATTGCAATTACTCACTACATTCATCTCAACTTGGTTAGCATGAAAATCGAGGCAATGGGGACCATAGATGGTTGAAGAGGAAAACAAACATCAAATTGTCAAACCCTGTAGTCTATGCGATTGCACAAAGCTACCAGGCTTGTGGTCGCAATAAAAAATTAGGCCTCCCCATTTTTTTCAAAAAACACACACACACCATCCCTCATTTTTTCACTCACGGTCACTCTAAAACCCACACACACCTCAGCGCTCATATACACCACTCTGACGTCAACACACACGGCCATGAACTTACGCATACGACCCACATACATGGGACATCACTCACTAATCCTTTTGTTTCCAATACAATTCTTCAAGTTTCAAGGTAAGTCATCAATTTGTTTATGCTTAAGTTTTAAATCATTTTGTTATTGGTGCTTACTTGAATGTTTAATTGAGGAGATGGGGATTAGGTAGATGATGGGTTATTTGCTATTGAGTTGTCTTGAAAAGAATTGTGGCCAGGGGTTTAACCATAGAATTAAGAAATCTTTGAACCAACACCCTTGTTCCAACATGTTCGATGAAATGCATAAGTGACAATTTGTGTGAAATTAGGATTCATTTCGAATTTGACATTGTTGAAATGTATTTTAGATTGTGTTTTGTGTTAATGTCCCTAGCCAAATGTCTTTCCACACACCCAAATCGAAATGAAAGACACGTATGCATACCATGGCTAGGCGCACGGCACCTCACGCCCCTCACTTCGTCCCTTGATTTTCTAACCCAAATGACGTCCGTTTAATCTCAATTTTGAATATGTGTTAAACTACTATACCCTATTTCATATGTCCAGAGGTTGTTCGGGAAATTTTCAATTTTTCTCGGCAATATTCAGAGGCAAACCTGCTTAGTCGAACATGCTTTTAAATTCAACAATTTCCCTCTTTTTGTAATTATGCTGGGGTTTTGAGCTACATTTTGACATTATATATATAATATTCATCCTTCGTGATATATTTTATCGAGCATGGCATCGTTACATCGTTTTATACTTTGTTTGGTCGATTATATGACACCTTTGACTACGCAAATGGCATGCATACTTTGACATACGTTAAGGATTCAGTACTCATCTTTTTATATTATTTTCAAGTATTTTCATATACATTTTTGCATCACATGACTTGTTTCCATTTCTTTACATTGCAGAATGTCTCCTAAATATACTTCCAAGGAAAAGGAAAAAGATTGGCTCTACTTTAGGTACGGCTCGCACACAAATACATGAAGAGGGAGTGAGGCAATTTCTGAGCAGCGAGGCTTGTGTACAATACTTCGACATAATCTCCCGTTGGGTAATCAATCCCAGCGATCGGTTAAACTTGATGACCTCTCGAGCTTTAAATTAATCACTTTAGTTCAAAATTGTAGCTAGAAAAAATTGGTAGAGAGACCGCACACCGTTTATGAAGATCTAGTCCAGGAATTCTATGCCAACTTTAACAGTGAGATTGACACACTCGAATCTGAGCATCAGCACCGACATAGGTGAGGATATATGGATTATGTTTTCACCTGAGGTCATTCATGATTATTATTAGCTGTATTGGAGCAATGTGGTTCCAATCCCGGGTGACTTCCATTGGAACAAAGTGGCTGTAGTGTTGCTTGGGCGTGAGAATTCATGGCCACTGCTAACTGCTGAATGGAATCAAATTGAGCTCACGTAATCTATTGCTATCTTATGGCTCTTCATATGCCGCAACATCAAACCAACTTCATACCGCACCACATTTTTGGATCCCATAGTCAGTTTTCTCTATCATCTGATTAGGGGACTAAAAATTGATCTAGCTACCTTTATTTACGAGCAGATCTACGCACTGGGAGTTTGGGGCAATCACCTCGGCTCTTTGATATTTTCGAGTTTGATTAGTGAAATCTGCAAGATTTCGGGTATCACTATCCCATCAGAGGAACTTCCTGAGAAACTAAGCTCATTCATCAAGTGTAGCACATTAGAGGCGCATGATAGGGATAGGGTGAATCCAGTCGGGGCATTCAGAGTCTTCAGTAGGCCTTTGGGGCCATGAGCACTGATATGCAGACGATGCATAATGACTTGCAGAGATTCGAACACTTCACCTCTACTACCAACAGAGAGTCCCTAGCAGCTCGAAGGGAGATAGAGACGGTGAATGAGTGGTTGAGCATGTATATAGGTCGGGTGGATGGGATTTAGTTGCGGGCCAATGAGACATGGGATCGGCTGGGCAACATTGAGACGGAGGTGAAAGAGAAGACTATTGAGATTCGAGGTCTTCAGGCCGAACTATCTCAGCAATCTGAGATGACGCAACAAACTTTGGCACGATTACCTCCACCGCATGGAGACGACACTTAGGGTCCCAATTTTCCACCGCTATTGCCATATTGATAAGGGGAGTATCAGTTTCCTTTTTTGTGCTCTTAATTTATTAATGTCCTTCACTTATGCCTGTTTAACTTCTACCGTATTTCAACATTGAGGATGATGTTATGTTTAAGTTTGGGAGGTGGGCATGGTTTTCTATTGCACCACTTATACTTCATCAATAGCTATGTTTAATTTACTACTTCATGTGTGATTGTTGAATAACAAAAAAATGAATTTTATTTTTTTGTGCATTTCTGATTTAGTTACTTTCAATTTTTTTATTTGTTATTTTCGAGCATTAGATTAGAGTTTTGTGTGTTTGTGTGGGTTTTATAGTCTTGCCAGCAATGATGTGGATATTGGAATAGAATGTACTAGGAGCTGTGGATATGGTGTATAATTTGATTGACCTACACTTGTTATGTGAAACTTGGCATAATCCGTGCTCGAAACTTATGTTTTATACCTTGAGTTGATAATTTGGTTCATTATTTAGAAAATAGTTGAACATAGTAAACAAACCTGAATAACTTCTTTTGTACGAAACCATGGTCCATGTTTAGAATAGTTTGGAGGTGGTTGAGCTGTTTCAAAGAAACATTGAGATGAGTAGGATTCTGTGCATATAATTTTCTTATGTGGATTATCTTAAACCATTGAGATGAAGATGACGTGAAAGTCTTTAATTAGGGAGGTGTTTTAGAGGCTGAATGTCTGAAAAATAAGGGGCATTACACTAGTCGATGCGTGAGTCAGAAGAATAAATAAATATCTTCTTGAGCTTCTATAACTGAAGTGAATAAGTTTGCAAGGGTTTAAAACATGGTGCCTTATGATCATATGATTTAGGAGTCATCGGCTTAAAACTCGCTACAAGGGTTATATAGAAAGGAAATGAAAAAATATTTGGAAAAAAGAGAAAAATATATATGAACAAAAAGAAAAATCAAAATCAAAATAACAAATACATTGACTAAGCCTCAAGACATTCGGTTAATAGAACTACACCTTTAATATGAAGCAAGTAGCTTAATTTAATATTAAAGGTTTAAGTAATAAAAAATAGGAGAGTCTCTACTTGTTGAAGTTTGAACTTTTGATAGTACGATCCATCAAACTAAGAGAGGGAAAGGACTAGATATACAAGAGTACAACCTTAGAACACACCCCGTGATAATTGAGAGAAAAGAAANATATATAAAAAAAAAGGAAGAAAAAAAAAATATATCCATTGATGAATAATATACATACTTCTATGTATGGAATGCACTGATTAGCCCCAGACATCCGGTTGATAGAACTATATCTCTAGTATGAGGCAAGTAATTTAGTTAAATCTCAAAGGTTGAAGTAATCAAAAATAGGAGAGTCTGTACTTGTTGAAGTGTGAACTTGTGATAGTACGATTCATCCAAACTAAGAGAAGGTAATGAGTTGATGTAAATGAATTCAACTTTAGAATACACCCCGAAAAAATTGAGTAAAAAGAATAAGTTAGGGGATGTGTATCGCTCGAGTGAAGAAAAGAAACACACGACCACTACAGGTTGAGAGTGAACCAATCATGAGTTTAATATATTTGCATGAGTTCACAGACACGTGTTGAGTTATACATTCAACAGGTAAATGTTGATTATAAATTGTGTAATAATGAAATCGTTTCTTGTGCTAATTAATAAATACCAATCCTAGGACACCGCAAATTGTTGAGCCATATTTTGTGTAGAATTAAGTCGCTATCTTGAGACAAATAATAGCTTAAATTTAGGGGATTTGATAACTGCGTTTTTCAATACTTATTTTGCTACAAAACATGACTAATTGTTGACAAAAGTATTTGAATATGGCTTAATTCTATGTAATTTTATTTTGTAGCATTATATTGATGGATGTAGCAGAATTCAAGAGAAGATACGAAAAATGACCTAAACGGAAGAAAATGAAAGTTCGGGGACTAAAGTACAAATAGTCGAAAAAAGGCCCGAAGCACGAATCGAGAATGTAAACGAGCTAAGTACTAATTTGATGAATACAAGGGATGTTAGAAAAATGAGAATGAAGAAAAGAGGTCAAAATGGGAGAAAATAATGTTCAAGGATTAAATTGACACAAATGGAATTTCCTATCTACGATGCGGTCGCATGGTGGAATTCTCCATACGGTCGCACACATGCCTGCAGGGAATAAAGGGGCCACTTTTGGTTGAACCATGTGGTTGCATGGCTTATAACCATGCGATCGCAAGGTGTTTTTTGAAGCAAAATTTTTGGTTTCCTTATTTCATTCAAACACTTAAGAAAACGGATGTTGGGATGTATATAAAAGCGGAGAGCCATCAAATACGAGAGGGACGCATTCCAACTGGGAGAAAAATCCTACAACACACATTGAAGGAAATCTTGGGCCAAAAATACGAGAACAAACTCAAGATTAAAGGGATTTCAAGCAGAATATCAAACCGTTGAAGTCATTTCTTCGAATATGTGTGTTTTATTATTCTCTCCGTGTTGGGCTAGATATTTTCATACTATGAGAACGATGAACCATGTGATGTGATTTTTTAATTCCCGATTTTACATTTTTACATTAAACCATGTTGTTTGAATTTGAAGGGTTTATATACAATTATTTTTCTCCACAATTATGTGGGCAAATAATTGTGTGAATTTGGTGGCCTATTTCATACATTCGAGAGAAGGGAAATATGCTCTACAAAGTATAAATCATTGTCTTATGTGAATCTCTTAAGCGTTTACAAAAACTCATACATTCTTGTATATTTGTATTCGTCATAGGGATATAGTTGGATTGTATATGAGAGTAGATTCTACATTACTTGAGAGAGATTGTTGGATAGAATATGAACATTGATTCGTCGAAACTTCAACCGTGTTGTCGATTTGTAGAAATGGATTTGTAGAATTGGGATTAAAAGAGATCATTGCATGAGGATTTGTGATCTTAGTTAATCTTTCATTCATTAAAGTTAACAGCTCGTTTTCTAACATTGTTTTGCATTCTAGTTCAATTAGTTTACTTATAATCACATTCGTGAAATAGTTTAGTCATAACTTCCATTACAATATAATGTGCTATTTTCTTGTTTCGGTTAAGCTCGATATTGTGCAATTGAACTAAATCAATCATTGTGAGAACGATATTTGGAACTCTAAATTCCACTTTATTACTTGTTACAAAATGTATACTTGCGGAACTTAAAATTGAAATACATTTACTTTTCATAACATTTTATGCAATAAAGTAGTGGAATGCTACTATCCCTCCAAAATTTGATGAATATAGGTTCTAATTTGTCGAGCATATATTGAATTTTATAATCAATATACTTAATATTAATTTCAAAAATTTCTTAGTCTGACGACAATGGTGAGTAAATTACAAAAAAGTTATTGAATAAATAAGGATAAGTAATAATAAATGTTTAAAACTATACTATTACCATAGCTTTAAACTTTAGGTAATTAGCATATAGCGTCTCCGTCTTTCGCTTCTATTGTGAAAAACATCTTTACTTTTCATTTTTTTTTTTTGATATTTTCACCATTATTTTCACATTTCATTGCGTAAAATGTTATTTTCATCCATTTTCTCAATTAAATATTGTGAAATGACGAATATACCTTTATCTTTAAATAAAACAACAAAAAAAGAATTACAACCAATCCTTTTTTAAAAAAAAAGTGCAAATGATTTCCAAAGAAATTATTAAAATAGTAATTAACACATAATGCCTATACCTTTAACTATTATTGCAAAACATGTCCATATTTTCCTCTTTTTTGACATTTTCACCATTAATTACACATTTGATTGCGCAAATCATCATTTCTATCCATTTCATTCAATTTTTTAATAAAGAGCTGTGAAATGATGAATATACATTCGTACTTAAATAAGAAAAACTAAAAAATTAATTACAACTATAGTTCCAATTTTTTTTAAAAAAAGTGCAAACGAGTCTTGTGACGTTGAAAATTAAATAAATTCTAAGCCAACTTTAAAGAAGAACGCGTCTTCGATTAATTGTCAATATAACGTTACAAGCCATTCAACTATTCATTTCTATATTTATGGGAGATATTTGAATATGGATAATGTAAGAAGATGTGTCGTGTGCAAAGCCGTCTTCCTTTTCTTTTTCACTATTTCCTCTTTTATAGAAGAAAATATACATGTTTTATTAATTTTCTGTATTATCACCTCCAATCCCAAGCTGGAGAAGTACACATGTTGGAATAATTCAATTGGCCACCAAGCTCGAGCTGACAATTCTCATAATGAGTAAATCTTACAGGTGGACCCCAATAATTAATGAAACAAGTCTTGGGAAGGGAGCCTAATTATTTGATCAGGGCTTATGTAAGCACTGATGTAAGATTATTCCCTGTGTGTTTTTATGATTGGTTGGCTTAGTGATTCTGTTTGTGATCTTCAATCAATTAGAATCTCCTTCCGTCGAAAGACTACACAATCTTTTCGAGTACGCTTAACCATCCGAGCTGACCTCATACTATCGAGCTCACATTGTCACATACGCACCACGTGCATTAATTCTATCTGACTGACCTCTGAGCTCGGCATGTCAACAAGTCCTAAATAAATTATTATAAAGTTGGAAATTATTTTTAAAAAAAAACTGCAACCGAGCCTCAAATAAATTATTAGAAAAAATTTGAAATTAGTTTTTTTCTTTAAAATTGCCAACGATTCCCAATTAAATTTATTAAAAAATAAAAATAAAAATAAAAAATGTAACCGAACGTCAAATAAATTATTAAAAGAATTAGAAATTAAAAAAATAATTTTCTTTAGATAGGAAGATATATTGATCATTTCAAAGCTCTTTATTAAGAAATTAGATCAAAATGAATATAAATGATGATTTGCGCAATTAATGTGTAATTAAGGGTGAAAATGTCCAAAAAATATAGAGAGACGTTTTCCGCTATAATAGTGAAATGTAGAGACATTATGTGCTAATTACGCTTTTAATAATTTATTTGGAGACTTATTTGCGCTTTTAAAAAAAAATTGGGACCATATTTGCAATTAGTTTTTTTCTTTTTCTTTAAAGACAAGGGCATATTCGTCATTTCACAATTTCTGATTGAGAGAATGAATGAAAATGACATTTTGCATAATAAAGGATGGAAAAAGGATGAAATGTCAAAAAATGAAAGGTAAGGACATTTTTCAGATAATTGTAGGAGAAATTGCAACCAAGGTACCAAACATTTCAGTTAGTTGCAAACTTTACTCAAACCTTTCATTTGTGCCACCCATGGTACCAAACCTTTCAAAAATCGCAGCTCCAGTCCTCATGACTGTTTCCATCTGTTTAACCACCAAAATCGTTAGTTGACCACTAAAATTAAAAAAAATTATAATTTCCAATGCACATGTACAGAACAATCTATTACATAGCACATTAACTTCCAAGTTATCGAATCATGTAAGATTTTCACATTTTCAAGTACTAGAAGACAATCTATACTCACAGCTTGTAGTCTTATTGTTTCATTCCACAAATGAGAATTTCATGTTGCACGCTTACCATATACAGGTTGGGGAAGGGAGCCTCGAATATGGGTTGCAAAACCTGATGGAAGATCATCTTCTTTGCATCGATCGTCTTCATTTTCTTGGGTTTTCACAGGTTCCATAATGGATGATGCAATGGAGAGTAACTTGCTTTTTTTTTTCATTTTAAAGAGAAAGTGTGTAATTCCAAAAATGCCCTTATCTATTTGGTGGAAATTACAATTTTTTTGATTTCTGGGGTTATTTAACGATTTTGTTGGTCAAATAGACAGAAACCGTCAATGAGGACTGGAACTGCGATTTTTTAAAGGTTTGATACAATGGGTGGCACAAATAAAAGGTTTGGACAAAGTCTGCAACTAACTAAAAGTTTCGGTACCTTGACTGCAATTTTCCCTTAATTATATTGTTTCTAGAAATTTTCAATGAAAGCAAATATTTATTATTGACTTGATTATAAGAGCAGTTTCTATGGATTATAAAATAAAAAAATGTAACAATAAATCTGATTGTGGGAAAATGATTTACGCAATAAAGAGTTAAGTACTCAAATGTGAGTGAATTTGGGATCCAAAGATTAAAATTAATCAATGGGGGTTTACATATTTTGTTTTCATATTCTACAACTTGTACATCAAAACGGTACATAAACGGTTATCGAAAATGATATTGAGAGAAAAGATTGGATAGAAAACTTAATTGAGTTTAGCAAATGATAGATCGTCATCTGACATTGCGTAATTCCTTACGTAAATATTGATGTACATATAGCAAGATCCCTTATATATTATATTAAGAGTCATGCTATTTGTAGTACACGATGGTGTACTGATAGTTGACATAGAAGAGAGATTATGATAACTTAGTCTCTTCTCTTATCTCCTTTTTTCTAATCTCTTTCATGTCCATCTATCTATATACCATTATGTCTATAATGATGTACAAATAGCAATACTTTCATATTAATGCTCAATCTTGCCTTGCTACTAGATTACATGGGGCATGCAGGTGCTCGGGTAATTTCCAAGCAATGAAAACAAAAATGAATTAGGATACCAAAAGACTAATGTCAGAAGTATTATTTTCATTCGCTTTGTAAACTGCTAATGTCCTTTACGATAATCTACTGGTACTTACTTTTGTCTCTTTCACAAGTATTCACATAAGCGAGTGAGAGATTGACGAGTATAATTTGGTTGAACTTCCAATTCTTCAAAAGTTCCCAATTCATTTTCTCATTAGACACCCCATATTTGAGGGTGGACAAAAATATTCCCTTGGAAGAACCGTTTTCTTGATTTATTTTTTCCTAACTGTGGTGGTGATGTCGATCCGTTAAACTTTTCTTATGTTTTGTTGAGGTTTACTGTTGAATTCTGCTTCTTTTATCTGTTATTCAACTAATATGTAATTTCATTCCCAGTAGACACTTTTTTTCTGGTTGAATTTAGGCAAATTATTATAAGTCAATAGAATTTCACATCCCATTCCGAGCTTGGAGTCAGGTAGTCTTCCTTTTATATGCTTGCATGCATGATATGTGGACAATTTACTGTTGATCCAATATTAGTCTTTTTATTGATTATTTGGAGCCATGTATGTTCAATAATTTAAATAGTGTATGGTATGTGTCTCCGCCTAATATCCTAAATAATATGCAGTCTTACTCGCAATTTCATTCTACATAACTAAAACTTTAGACAGATTCTTGAAATGTCACCTCCAAGCAGAATCCTTTTATGGGCTCTATTTTCAGCCTTGATTTCACTGTCATTTTCTGCAACTGGAAGAGTTTAGTGAATCTCTGGTTCCAAACATTAGTGTAAAGAATGGAAGCTTTAATTTGTTATTCTTTATTTCTTTTGATTTCTTTGGGGAGTCGGGGCAGGGAAGAGGGGTGAGGTGGAGAGAAGGGAGACACATCAGTGGAAAGGCCTGTATATATTGTTATATTTTGATTGTAGTACGAGTATAACTCTTGTTAGTGACTTCCAGAGTAACGCAATTTGAACTGTGATTGCCTACTCATCCTTCGATGTGACATTTTTGTGGTGAAACTGCACGAGTGGATGGTGGAAAATCAGTAAGAAGGGAAGTTATTACTCTTGCTGAGATTTTTGCCTATTTGTAGGTTTCTATGATCTCAACTCATTTTATTCTGTGCAATTTCCTGGAAACAGTACTGATTGAATTCATTCTCTGTAGATTGCAAAACTGAGTCGACTTAAACTCTGTGAATGCCACAGAATGCATATTGTCTAGCTAATTTTATTGCTAAAGCTCTCTTGCCATAAACTGGTTGCCTAAAAGCTCATCAAATAAAAACTTGTTCGTATCTTGCGCACCATTTTCAATTAGTGCTTAAAAACTGTATCTGGATTTTGTCCGCTGGAAAAGGAAGCTGCAAAGTTGTTACTAACGTTTTAGTTTTTCTGGTGCCAAGTAATGAATATTACCATGTAAGAATTTGTCGTTGACAAGTGTCAACTGCAACATCTCTTTAACTTTTTGAATTGAGCATCCATTCGGTTATAATGATGTAAACCATTTTCTTTTCTCGTTCTCTATCTAACATAGCGGAAGTTTATTGGAAAGATGAAAAATTTCACAAAGAATTTCAAAGAATAGAAAACTTCAGATATTTTTTATTTCTTTCAAACAATGCGACTTTAAAGGGCTTACAATGCTTTGTATAGCGAAAACTCAAAGAAAATTCGGAAAAATTACATAATAATAAAGAAAGATTTGTTTTTTTTTCCAAAAATGAAAAAAATTGAGATAATGACAGAATTTGAAAGTCCTAATCATTAGGATTATCCCCCCAAAAAATAGAATTCAAATATGAATATATTTGATTGAGATATACCCAAAACAAAAATTACAAAAAATGATGGCCCATTTCTATTCAAATTTGACTAATATCTCGCAAAAAACTAACGACCCCAAAATTTCTCAGAAAATCGGGAAGTTGTCTATTTCTGTTTGCGCCAGTCCCACTTTACCATAAAGTCTAATTCTTTCTACACTACGTCACTATCTCTCTTCTCCTTGTTTATACTCTCTTCATCACTAATTCAGTAATGTTATTTAACTGTCAATAGCAAACTACATTTTTTTTGGAGTGTGTGTGGCACTATTAGTCCACTTTCCTAACAACTGACACGAAGGTGGGAGAAAGATGTATAATTAATCGGATGATTCAAATATTTGTGTGAAGTAAAAGAGTG
This sequence comes from Fraxinus xanthoxyloides, assembly GCA_903798325.1. Lineage (NCBI taxonomy): Eukaryota > Viridiplantae > Streptophyta > Magnoliopsida > Lamiales > Oleaceae > Fraxinus > Fraxinus xanthoxyloides. The sequence continues at coordinate 15,583 of CAIGRL010247719.1, forward strand.
AATCATCCCTTCAAGTAGTTTTTGCTCTTATATTGTCTATAAGTGATTATTTTGCAGGTTTGCTTTACATGCAAAGTAGAAAGTAATATATTATTGCAGGCATAAGGAGTCGTTTTTTTACAAGACATTATTTTCCTGATCTTGCGTATTCTAAATTATTCACAGGGTGAACTGAGGGTCATATGCCTGATGTTGGGATGCAAGGACAAAGGGGGAGTGAACCCAACCAAATTGGTGCTTCCTCAAGACTCCAGCCAGAGGTGGCATCATCTTCCAACTCTACTCCAATCACTCAGAGTCGAGGCAGTTATCAGGATCAGCAAATGAAGATCGATTCTAATGGAACCATAGACTAAAATCCCTTGCTTCATTTCCATAGAATAACTTGTGCTTTTTGTCAACAATTTTTCTAGTAATTTCACACTTACACTAAGGTTACTGATTTAAGTTGGACTCATCATGATTATGATATTCTTTTTTTGACGTAGGAACTTGCAGCTGCCACCCGTGAGTACGTATTGGGTAAACCTCGCTCCATGTGTAGTAATCCGCAAACCACACAGAAGAGATAAAACGCATTAGGCAAGCCCAGTACGACGGACTCTATGGTTGTGTTCGATTTAACAGCATGCTGTTTTGTCCTTGAAAACATTAAGCCGTTGTTTGATGCTGATTAAAATATACTAAAAATTCAAGTTAAAGTCAACAATTAGTTTCATTTACACATTTTATTAGACATATAATTTTTCAACTACATATTTCTCAATTTTTATCAAAATCTACTATTTTTTTTTTTTTAAATCTACAACAAATAAAGACTAAATTTTCATTGTTGATAAGTGTATTTTATTCACTTATTAGGGGTCCTAAAATATAGATATTTGGTAATTTTTTTGACAAAATATATCATAAATTGTTGTATTTTGTTTTATATAGGTAAAACTCGATGGTTGGACAAAGAATCGAAAGAAAGAAGCGAAAATGGTGAAAATGACAAAATTCAAAGATTGAGGACCAAATTGAAAATATTTAATAATTGATTCGAACAAAAAGATGATACTTGAAAGCTTTTTAGGAGATAATTGGATGGAATTAGAACTCAAAAAGAAGTGAAATATGATCAAAATCAATTTTCAATCACACAAATTATATTACAGATTTTCAGTCGAAGATTGAAATCGATTTTGACATTGTAAACGTCCAAATTGAAAACTTCTATTTCTTGAATAGTTGTAACCATTTGAGTTAACTTTCCAATGCACTTTAAATCGTATCAATTGGATATCAAAAGAGAAATTTATGGCCAGAATACTACTGTGTAGAGACAAAAAAATCTCCTTGCAAATGGAACTTTCCTTATTCGATTAGAACTTTTTTGGGAGTCAATCTGGACGTGATGTTCGACCAAGTTTAGACTCCTACAAATACATAACAATGAGATACATATTAGAGACCTCTCATATACATATTATACTTCAATATTCATCAACTATTATCGTCAAAGGAGGAAAATTCATAATTTTCGTGAGAGAATTGAAGAGGATTTGCAAGAATTCAATCAAATAAATATTTAAACCTGCTTTTTGGCAAAGAAGAGAATGAGCAAGTGGAGATTCATCAAGAAACTATTGAAGATATTTAAAATTTCAAGATTCATTTCCATCTTCTCAATTTATAAAAAAATTCGAGTTAAATCTTTTCACTTAATTATAATTTCTTGTAATTTCGATATGTTAGACTAATTTTATACATTGCTAGAATGAGATGAACATTTATTATTATATTTTTAGTTTTTAATTAATTATTTTGAATTTAATTTGTGGATGTTTAGAACTTTTTATCGTTATTTTCAATTGATTGATCACCAATTAAATTGTTAGTGGATTTTATTATTATCGA
>CAIGRL010247749.1:0-12967 GCA_903798325.1 Fraxinus xanthoxyloides
GTTATCATATAATTCAAAGACCTTATTTGTAGTTCAAAGTTGAAGAAGGTAAGAAATTAAATTTTAAGGATTGAGCTTCACTCATATATAAAATTATGATTATGAACAAAATTGTGACCTTATTAGTCAAGGATCGTCTTGATTCTGAAATGTTTTCTTTTTAACGGGAGGTTAGACAATTATTCCACCAGGTCTATCCATAAATAATGAGAACGATTTGACATTTCGACAACTCGTCATTTTACCTATCAAATCGTCTTGGTTGAGCCACTCTAATGAGATCCAAACACTATCACTCAACCAACTCATTAACCGTTCTTGAACTAGAAAGAAAGGAAGGAGGAGGGTGGGACCAATATATGTCAAAGAATGAAAAATAAAAACAGAAAGTATGAAAACCTCATCACAAAATACTAAAATCATCAAAAATATGTGATGAAAAGTAAGAAGTTGATAAATATGCTCATTATTTTTATCCACTTTTAAATATAATTTATTTTCTTTATTTATTGCTTTCATAGTATAGAACTGTCCAGCTTTCAAATACATAATTTCCTCAACCTTACAACAAGAAATAGTAAAATACAAGTAAGAAATCACATCAATAATGTCAATGGGAAGAGAAAATGTGCATTCTAAAATCTGAGTATGAAAAGTTCTCCCAACTCTAAAATAAAATGGACAACCATTATTTCACCAACTTTCTTGAATATTGGTATCTAACAAATGGGATGAATCATACATGCACACATGTACTTAAGAATCTCTAACATAAATTTCCTTGATATTATGACATTCAACATTTTAGTTTTGTAATAATTGGTCTCTAATGAACTAAACTCATGAGTTCTAGCGACAAAAGTCACCTGCCCCACATGAAATATGTTTGAGGATAAAATGGATAAACTCGGAAAAACTACGAGATTAAGATAAATAAAATAGAGAAGTATAAAATTACAAAGAAAGAAAAGAAAAAGAAATAGAAATTGCCCTTTTTTTCGAGACATGCCCTCCAATTGTTCCACCAACTTGTTGATTTTCACCAAGAATTGTTATCCTTACTCGTCTTTACTAGAATTTTGACATATAGTTCCTATTTGAGTCCTATTCTTTAAAGATTAGGTTTTTTTTTTTTTTTAAATTCATTTTCAACTAAACACGTTCTCAATAAAATAATTTTATACGTAAATACAATTTTTTTCTACCTTTTAACCATTGATTCTCCAAAAAATCACTATTACAAATCTATTTCTCCAAAAAATTGAAGCTCAACCAAACCCATAACTACATTGGATAATATTAGAAAATAGAAATTCTGCAATATTTCATATTACAAGTGACATCACATATGGAATGTCATCTTGTTATTTGTTAATACTATCTAATCTCAAGACAAGTCAAAATTCTAGGAAATGAATGATTAAGAATACAACAAAACCCTACTAATTTTCCCATTATTCTTCCAATCTCTTCTTTTCCACCACCTCAACTCTGACGACAATATCAGAGTGGAAGTTGAGAATGAGTAATGTGTGGGTTGGAGAGATGAAAATTATTTTTCGTAATTTTAATTGCAAATAAGAGTATTCTTATTTTTTGACTTGTTAGTGGTGATATTGATGTTTTGCATTTTTGGGAGACTCTACAAAACAATTACGTAGGACTTAATTATAAAAAATAATAGCTTCACTGTGCGAAATAGAAGACCTACCGTGTAACTTTCCTTATATTTTCTCTTTTAATTTTAATTTCTTGGGTAAATAATTACGGCCCCATAGTTCCCCACGAAAACAAAATTATAGAACTATCAAATTCCTGTATCAATCTTCCCCTTCCCCCGTCTCTCTTTCTAGGTGTGTAAACTATACATTGATTGGTACAATTTGAGAAAGCAAAGAGTCTGGACTGTTTGGCACCCCCAAGATTTTTTGATTCGTATGTGGGTGTCTATAATTTTAAGTCATTTGAGTTTTTGAATCTCATGACTACTGAAATTTTTGTGGGTTTTGTTAAGTATTTGATGTTTTAATGTCGGTTGTGTGAGAATTATGTGTTTCGATATAGGTTTTGGAGATTGGTGTTGTTTGTTGATTCTTATATCTTATTCTTTTGGGGTGCTGAATTTCTGGGTTTGTGAAGTTTCTGCCTAGAGATTTTCTTTCCTCTTGATTTGGTGATACTGAGAAACTTATACTACTCTATTTAACATTGTTTTGCTGTTTACATCGGACCTCACTTTGATTTAAAAATTTTCAGCTTGCAAAGATTATTCATTTCGAACTTGTGTCTTGGGGAGTTGGATTTGGTTTTTAGTATTGTTTTAAGAGAGAACTTCTGGCTTTCATATTTTCCATATATTCAATTTGTGACTATGTCTGGCGGAACACCCGTTGGGTGTAAAAGCATGAGGCAGAGGCATAGTCAAGGATATGCCTCAAGTGGTGATGACCTTGAAGATGATGCATGTTCAAGGACAATGTCTCAACCTCTTTCATTGCCGAGAACTCGGACATGGGTTGAAATTTTGGAAATTTTTCTCTGGATTGCTTCTGCCGTTTTTATCATTTATTATGGGGATAGGAACTCCAATTTCATATACCTCCTGTTGCACGATCATCGGATTAGAAGGTAAGACTACTTGCTTTAGCTCTTTACCCATTATGATTATTCCGATCTACTTATTGATGAGAATCTATTACATGAATTAAGCTAAGAGGCATAGAGAATGAATTGGAAAAGGGGTTTTCTGTGAAGTGAATGCGGGACAGTTGTTTTTTCATTTTAACTTCACTGAAAAAGTTCGATGAGATTGCTTGTGAATTATTGATGATCTAATCGCATTCTTGACATTTGTGATAGCATTAGATAGGAAGACCTCTGTTATTTAGTTTTTGAATGTTGGTGATTGTTTGAAATAGCTGGTGATATATCGGATTGAACCAAGGGTCAGTCAGAACACTTGTTAGCTAGTTTGCTTAAGATCTGGAGAATAGCATTTTTAGCAAATTCATTCAATAAAAAGCAAGTGGGTTCATTTTTAATTGTTTATATGTATAATACGAAAAGAATAAACTTAAACAATAGGATATATAAATTTGTAATCACTGTATAAGTATTTGTGTAGCTGGACTCACATAGTTTCGCGGTTGAGTTTATTTATAGACCAGGAAAAAGTTTGGCACTCAAACTCAACATTCACTACACTCTTGTCTCCATCATGCTGAACAATAGGATTGCAATTTAGTGGAATTTTTAGGAAAGGAAAATAAGGTGTAGCCTATTGCTACTCAATCTTTATGGTGTTCTGAAATGGGATTAACTACATTAAACCTGCCCTGAAATGGCAGTAATTTACTGTATTAAGGGTTGGCGAAGGCTATCTTACAAATGAGTCAGTGATATTGCATTTCATTTTAATTAGTTGAGTATCAATAAAATGTTCCTGATTTACCCTATGTAGCCTATTTCTTTAAACTTTAGGCTCCTATGTAAAAATATATTTTGACAAGTGGAGATGTATTTGATCTAAAAAATTTCAGTAGGTCTGTCATTTGAAATTCTAAAGGACTTCCGTTTAATTACCTATAGATTTTGTTCTTTCCAATTTCCATCCATTCAATTGTAAGCAACATTATATGTACGGTCTTAGTTGTTCAGCAATATTTATTCGTAGGAATAATTTGTCCCTCCGAAACATGGTTCTTGAGGTTTTGTGAATCTAGATAAAGATATGTATATTCATTTTAGCTTTTAAATCCTTCAAACTCTAAAGAACTTGACTGGCTTCTTGTGGTAATAACGCTTCTTTGTATTTGGGCATTCCTTTCTAAAAAATATTTGCCTTTTGTTGAAATTGGAATTATTTGAAAGTAAATAATAGTCTTTTATAATCTTTGTGCAAGTTACAGTTGTTAATAATTAATATTCGCTGTTGCAGGATACCATTGTATATGGGGATGCTCGGTGTCAGTTTGAATGTTCTCTTTTTTGTGTATATGAGTTTGCTAGCTTGGGGAGTCCAAAAGTCCAGAGAGAAGTGGGAAGTATCAAGTACAGCTGCACTGCCATTTATCACTTTTCTTGGGCTTCTGTCCTTCTGCTTGTAAGAAGAACCATAAATGTTGTTTTATGTATTATTGTTTCCTTGTTCACATCCGTAAAATGCCCTTGTTGTATTAAATGATCTTTTCAATGCAGGTTCTCTTTTGCTTTATGGCCAATTTGGAATTTCTTGACATTGCCTCTAGTGGTATGTTTTTTATTATGGAAAAAGGTTGATTCAAGGGCAAGCTAATCTCTCTTCTTCTGTATGGTTTCTTAAAGGATTACATTTATATAATATATGCACATGTACCTTGAAAACTAACTGCACAACTTTTTTGCTAAAAATTGTGTTCTATGTGCATACTTGACCTATGCTGCCTCCTACCTCCACCCTTGTGGTCACATATGTTGACATTTTGGAAATTTGTTGATAAACTTCCCCACTAATATGAGAGAGGAGGGATTTGGCCATCCTCTTCTTCCGCCCACGTCTTGGTTGACTACAAAACATATGCCTTTTTAATTGGCATGGATAATGAAGAAATAGAGGATGGCAGATTCAATCTCAAACGGTAAAGTTAGGTTTTGAGATATTTATAGACGGAGATGAAGGGGAATCGTCACCTTTAACTATGAGTCACTATGGATGACAACTGCCTTGTGCTGAGTGGTTGGCTTATAACATCTTCTGTGAATGCTTGTCTAGAAAATCATTGAACTTGCTTCCTTTTGTTTGTAGTCTTTTCTCAACAATTTTTTCAATCGATTGAGATTAGGATAAGTACCCATTGGGGGTGGTTGAACTCTTCTGAAATGGATATTCTCGGTGTCAAGCTGCTTTCTATTTGACTTTAACTTAAATCAGCTAACCTGCTCTCATTGGTTGCAATTCTATCTCCCAAGTCATGTAGACTCTTATTGCTTTAATGCTAAGCTTAGGCCTTCAATTTTTGGTGATTGCATGATTTTTATCCTACTAGTTCCTCGTCTTCCATGGGAGGTATGCCAATGTTCCTTATCATATTTTAGGGTATATGAGTTGCCCTCTCCATTCCCTCAAGGTTTGAGTTGAACTTTCATGACTGGTCTGTTGTAGAGGGAGTGCGGTGTGGCACTTGCCCACCCTCTTGGTTTGAGGATTATGATCATTTGTTTTTATGTTGTCACGATAGGCTTAGACCTTGTGATTCTCTAGTCTATTTCAAGTGATTGGGCAACGTCTTTTTCCACGTTCTTGCTACTAATCTCAAAGCTACTAAATGATTTCATTTATGTTTTTGCGATGGAAAGACTTGAAGTCTTGCAGCTCCTAAGGCCGCAAGGTCTTAATTGTCTCATTGATCACTTCTTCCTTGTGCCTTGGAGGTGCATATTAGGGGAGAATATGACAAGTCAGGTCTCGTATGAGTCATATAGATAAACTTCCATACTAGACTGTGATATATCCCTCTTTTTATAGGAGTTTGATCGGGGTAGATGGATAAGCCATGATTTACCTCAATATAATTATGTGCAAGTTCACACGTGAGTAACCATTCTGTCAAGAGATTTAGAATAAATTTTCGTTGGGAGAGAAGTCCTTCTAAGAATGAGATATCTCAATGCCAAGAAGTATTTTGGAGTACCAAAATCTTTCATTTCAAGCTCTTTAACCAAATAGCTCTGAAGTTTCTAAAGCTCACTTAGGTTTCCACATGTAGTAATCATGTCATCAACATACACAATAAGCAACGTGATATCCTTGCTGTGTTTTTTGAAAAACAAAGTTTGTTCTGCCAAAGCTTGATTAAACTCATACTCCTTTATTGAACAACTCGGCCTCCCAAACTAAGCTCTTGGTGGCTTCTTCAAGCCGTACTAAACTTTTTTAACTTATATATCTTACGTCTTGGAGGTGTAAATCTTGGAAGCGGATCCATTTACATACCAAACCAGTTTAGGTCAATTGCTATAGATAATATGACTCCAATAGCATTCATCTTGGCCACTCGAAAAAACATCTCTAGATAACCGAGCCAACAAGTTTGTGTGTAACCTTTGGCAACCAGTTCAGCCTTATACTTGTCCACCGTCCCATTTACTTCACTAAGAACAACTACTTACTCCCGTGGCCTTTTTCTCTTGAGGTAGCTTGACCATCTCCCAAGTATAGTTCTTTTGAAGGGCATTTTGTTCCTTCTACCATAGCAGACTTTTCACTTTAGGATCTTCAAGAGCTTCTTCAAAATAACTAGGATTAGATACAGAATAAAACTCAAGGGCGATTGCTAGGTGAGTCTTAGATAAGTGATGGTAAGAAAGATGGTCAAAGGTGAGATAGACAACATTAGAAGAGGAATTTGAGAAACCCAACCCATCGGGTTCTTTGTGATCATGTAAGGGGTATCTCCTATTATGATATACCAGGACAACCCATCTCAAGGAGAATAGTTTCCTTCATTGCTGAGGGGGAAGGGTGCGCATATGAGATACATAAAGTAATAGAAGGAGGAGAATGTGTCGTGTGAGATAGATAAAGTAACATAATTGAACTTTTCAAATCTTTCTGTACTTAGCATCACGTTTCGTGAATGAGACCATGTTTCTCTTCTAAAATTCTTTAAGAAAGTGAAGATTGAAAATGACTGTATGTACTGTAATCATCAAAGAGTGAAACAAAAATATTAGAGTCAATAATCTAGAAACTTGTGGTACACAAGGGCATTGATAGACATCTAAATACACTCGGATCTAAGATGCACAGTCATCGACACGACATGGTCATGGTGAAGCATGATTTTTAAAGTAGTAAGGTGCAGATTTGTTATGGAGACGCTGATAAAAAATTCTTAAAATTATAAATATACATGTTTTATATCTTTATTTTATACTTTTTTATCTTTAAATAAAATCAACACTTTGACTTTAACAAGAGAAACCTTTAAGATAAGTGTCTATTTGTTGGATTACGATAATTATTAGGTTAAACTATATAGTATTTGGTAATATTCTAAAATACTGCTTTGTGTCCTTGTGTGTTACAACTATAAAGAATATGGATAATATTGAACACTGTATGGCCTGTGAACACGTACCCATGGGTGCCTATGGGTACCTGAAATTTAATAATAAATAAAACATAAAACATGTCGAGTATTGTGTTAGACGTGTCATGGAGTATTAGTGTTTGACACTACATGCCACCTCTATGGGAGAATATGTGCTTCATAGACTCGGATAATATAATCTGATTTGTAATCAAAGAAAAAGAGTAAAAAATCACGCGGTTTGTGCCTTAGAAGAAGGGTTAAAATAATGGATAACCAATTACGAACAAGTAGAGAATTGTATTATGCCTCTACATTTTCTACTATAAAAACAAGAATCTCGTTTGAGAATATCTCAACTGGTCTTTTCTGTGTGTAATGTAAATCTACAAGTGTACAAATGTTTAATATTATAAATGCATGATTTCTTATCAAATTAAATGAGTTATAGAAGTCTATGAAGCTTTACTAATTACCCACTCATTTTCTACATTTTGCAGTTCACTCTATTCATGGCTTACATGGTCATTGTGCCGTATTTGGTTCTGGGAAATTTTAAGCCACAAACGGATTTACTTCGTACAGATTAGCAGCTTTTGGATGATTATATTTCCTAACTGATGTAGTTGAAGAGGTATACAAAACATAGATAGCAGCATTTGCAGCCAGATAAAAGTTTGTTTTCCCGTACGTGATGCATTAGTTCAACATTGATATTAGCGAGAACGATGGAATCTGGTTTGACATTGATTTGCTGTCAGCTAGATATGTGTATAGGACGTTCTTTTATTGGAATTATTAGCTAAAATATGATGGTACATTCTTCACTCTTCCCCATGTTTTGGAAACTCGTTGATCATTTGCAATCTGGGAAATTTTGAAGTATCTCAAGGCTAATAGGTTTGAAGGAACACCCCTACTCTTCTCCTGAAGGCTAGAGGTCATCAAGTTCATGTCAAAACAGATTTCCTTATTTGTACATCGAGTCCTTTAGTGAGTCAATTATCTTGAAAAACGATTCAGTTTGTATATTGTCCATTGTTGATAAGATCCATTGCTCGATGGGTAAACTGGTCAGCTCATACACTTTTCTAGGCCGGTCGAGCCTAGCATCAAAATACTATCATCTAGGCCGGTTGAGAGATGTGAATAGTTGGTTACGCGTTAAATTGGATAATTGACTAAATGTTTAAATTAACATCCGTTTAATTGGTTTAAATTTCATGAAAAATGTCACATTCGAGCAATTTAATTTTTACTTTGGTTATTTGATACGAAAGTGGAAATGAAGTTCGAATTTCAAGTTATAACTATTTTAAACTTGTTTTTTGTCAATTTCATGAAAAGTGCATTCCTATAAGGTACTTGAGTTTTTTATTTTTCAACTTACATGTAATTGGAAAGTCTATCCATCTTTGACAGTCAAATGGACTCTAAGTATTTGATTATATATATGACTTCTGTTCAGTTTATTGTTAGACTTGTTAAAAAAATAAATGCGTCCGACAGCAATTTTAACAAGTTACGTTAATTTATTCTTCTTTTCAAATTTTCGCCCTTGCGCTCATGAATATATAGTATTTTGAGTGTAAATATTATTCAAATCTTGACGTGCATTGTGAAATGTTTTATTTTTGTATACATTTTATTTATTTAAATTTAATTATTTGAATAATTTGATATTTAAAAAGCAGTCCCCTTCTTAAGGATAAAGGAAACTTCCAGGTATGGTAAATCCAATTTTGACAAGGTCGAGTGAAAAGTTAAATGTTAAAATAGCGTATAAGAAAAGTAATAATATAGGTCTGGTTTGCTAAAATAGCTGAGCTCGTAATGGCAATGAGGTCTTATATGACAAACCAATCGTTCGGGCTTCATGTTTAGGTCGAAAGGTGGATGGCTTAGTCACTAAGGAAGTTGAGTTGAAGTAAAGACACTTTTATAACTGAACTAGTCAAGTACACGCGTCATGCAATGTAAACAAGCTAATCAATCAACATCTTTGATTAGATGACTTCAAGTTCGAAATCTATCGCAAAAGAAATGATTATCAGATGTATCGTCCAAATCGACTAATAGGAATTAAGGAAGGCCACTTGAGTGGCTCAAGTTCTAACGTTATGTCACGTATTATTGAAGTGAGCTAGACAGAGTCAAATCTTTAAACTTCTATTTCAAGGGCTTATTTCTATAGTTCACATTTCCTCTGAATCTTCTGTTTGGTAGGGATTAAAATTCTAATTTTAATATACGTTAAAGTCAATAATTAATTTGATTCACAACTTTTATCAATTTTTATCAAAATTTACTAAAAATTTGATTTTAATCCTTACCAAATAGGGATGAAATATATACTTGTGGTCATACATATTTCGACTTTACTAACTTAAGCATTGAAGAGTTTTCATTCCTTACAACACATTCTTCCAACGATCAATTAAATTGAAAAAAAAAAATCAACTAAATTCATCGATTTCGTGTCCATATCCCAATAACAATATAAAGGTGCCATGCTCAGTTGTACTCTAAAAAGAATTTCTCACCAGTTTTTCAGTTGTACCATAATTTTTAAATCATTTCTCCAACTGAGGTTTATGATTAAACCAATTAGGCAACATTGCTTAGCTATCAACCCTACAATTAACAGACATTTTCTTCTGCATATCAAATTATAACCGTAAACAAAAATATGACCCCTTCTTTCAAATAACGGCTCAACGAAAATAATCCATAGACAAGAATGATTCACACACTTTCACGAGAAAATTATAAGTCTGGTCCTCTCGACTTGAGGAGACATTCCCGTGCCTACCATTGGTTCATTGATCATGGTTTATGTTGTATTATTGTTCAAAATTAAGGAAAATATCGAATTTGGAATGGAAAATGGATCATAAGACAAAATCTGTGCACGCATTACCACATGCTTCACTGGACCATGCGGTCGCATGTGTTTAGCCTATGCGACTGCATGAACAAAACTTTTTTATCGTTTTTAGCCGTTGTGATTTTGAATTTGGTACCTTTTGAAGATATTTTGGCACCATTTCGTACATATTTTTTAAGGGCTATAAATAGGTGATCCTAGTTCTTGTGAAGAAGTTGAAAAACATAAAAAACGAATATCATAATCATTCCATAAATAATAGAAAAATCATTTTCCTTTTCCATATTCATTTCTTCCCATTGTGTTCTCTTGTTTGGGTATGATTACATATTATGCTTTATTGTAATTCTACAACAAGACTTGATTACTCATACAAACCATTTGTTGGAAACCTTAACCATCTGAAACAATCGGGAGAAGGGGCAAATTTAGTTTGATGATAGCGATTCCGTGTTTGGGTTTCCATTTTGTTTCGATATTTTGTTTGTAGTTTGTTGCAGATTTTGGTGTGTTTATTCCTGACTCTGGTGATGTTTCCAATAATCTCAAACTAAACATTTCCTGCGATGGAGAATGAAACAACTTTGGCAACGATAAAACTGATGAATCGAGATTTGATTCGCTTGGACCATTTCGATGTTACCAACTTCACATGGTGACAAAACAAGTTGAAATTCCTACTAACAACGCTGAAGATATTATATATTCTTGATCCGGATTTGACACCGTTCTGGAACCAACTAATGGAGAAACCAAAGCCATAAAAGAGGAAAGACAAACGTTGTGAAGATGAATTGATATGTCGGGGTCATATTCTCAACGCATTGTTGGACCGTCTATATGATTTGTACATCAACATAACTTTCGGCTAAGGAGATTTGGAATACTCTAGAGAGTAAGTATAAAGCGGAAGAGAAAGGTACCAATAAATTCTTAATATCAAAGTATTTTGACTTTAAGTTTCTAGAAAATATTCATTTGCTTCCTCAAATTCATGAATTGCAAGTGTAAGTCAACAAATTAAAGGCTGTGAAAATTGAAATCCCGGAGACTTTTCAAGTGGGGGAAATAATTGCTAAATTTCTCAGAACTTGGAAAGGATACTGGAAGAAAATAATGCAAAGCTCCGAAGACTACTCTTTGGAACAATTGCAAAAATATTTACGCATTGATGAAGAGTCAAGAATGAGAGATAAGAATAAGAATTCTTATGAAAGCATTTTCAAGGGGAATGCGGTGGAGAAAACTGAACCGCCTGTGAAATCCAATAAAAGGAAGCCTTCTAGAAACTTCAACAAGTCCAAGAAGAAGACCACATGAGGGTGTTTTGTGTGTGGAAAACCTGGGCACTATGCAAAGAAATGTAGATACCGTAAACGAAATAACTTCGAGGGTAAAGTGAATTCCATCAAAGAAGACAACATTGTGGCCACCATTAGCAAAATCAATTCGATAAAGGGAAATGTTCCCAATTGGTGGTATGATACATATGCAACTATACATGTATCATATAATAAGTCATTATTCAAGACTTATCATGAAATTGATGGAGACCAAGATATTCAAATGGGAAACGAGGTTAGATCAAAAGTAATTATCAAAGGAAATGTCGATATCATCTTCACTTCTAGGAAGATTGTTACTTTAACAAATATACTTCACCTTCCCGACATGAATAGAAATCTAGTGAGCGAAAATCTTTTGGGAAAACCTGGTATAAAAAGTGTATTTGAATCCGGTAAACTTGTATTATCTCTTAATGGAAAATTTGTTGAAAAATGATATTCTAGTGAAGGAATTGTCAAACTATATACCGTTGACAACCCTTTAATTAATAAAGTTGATTTTGGTTATGTAATTGNATGAAATTGATGGAGACCAAGATATTCAAATGGGAAACGAGGTTAGATCAAAAGTAATTATCAAAGGAAATGTCGATATCATCTTCACTTCTAGGAAGATTGTTACTTTAACAAATATACTTCACCTTCCCGACATGAATAGAAATCTAGTGAGCGAAAATCTTTTGGGAAAACCTGGTATAAAAAGTGTATTTGAATCCGGTAAACTTGTATTATCTCTTAATGGAAAATTTGTTGAAAAATGATATTCTAGTGAAGGAATTGTCAAACTATATACCGTTGACAACCCTTTAATTAATAAAGTTGATTTTGGTTATGTAATTGATTTATTTTCATTAAGGCATGTTAGACTAAGTTACGTTGGTAAAAGTACAATGTATAGGATGATGAAGTGTGATTTAGTTTCATATGATGCAAATAATTAATTTAAATATAAAACATGTGTAAAAGCTAAAATGACTAAAAAACCATATCAAAGTGTAAAACGAACCTCTAGTATCTTAGAGTTAATTCATTCGGATATATGTGAATTAAATGGTATGCAAACTAGAGGTGAAAATAAGTATTTTATTACCTTTATTGATGATTGCACTAGATATATGTATGTATATCTTATGAGGCATAATTATGATGCCTTTGATATGATTAAGATTTATAAGAGTGAATTTGAAAATCACTTAGGAAAGAAAAATAAAAACTTAAGAAGTGATAGAGGTGGAAAATACTTCACGAGTGATTTTAATATGTTTTGTGAACAATATGACATTATTCATCAATGTTCTGCACCTAGGACACCCGAACAAAATGGTTTGGTTGAAAGAAAAAATAGGACTTTAGTTGAAATGATTAATACTACGCTTACTTATGGTAAATTGCCATTTAACTTATGGGGTGAAACTTTATTAAATGCATGTGGAATATTAAATAGGATTCCATTGAAACATATTAAGGTTTCTCCTTACGAATTGTGGAAAGGAAGAAAATCGAACATTGATCATTTCAAAGTGTGGGGGTGTCTTGCATATTGCAAAAACATGAATCCTAATCGGACCAAGTTGGGTCCAAGAGGCATTAAATGTACCTTTGTAAGATATGCTAACAATAGCAAATCTTACAGGTTATTAAACTTGGAGACCAATGTAATTATT
>CAIGRL010247758.1:0-38177 GCA_903798325.1 Fraxinus xanthoxyloides
CGTATTTCAAATACTTCGTACAATGCATTATATTATTTCTCTCTATGAAAAATTGAAATACTTTAAATGCATTTAATTATAGAGAGTGAATTTGACTCTCTATTTTGAAATGTTAATTTGTAGTCTTTTGTAACGTAATTTTAAGAATTGATTCTTTAAAATAGAGATAATTTTATGTTTAAAGAGTCTCTTATGACTCTAGGTGTCATCGGATTGCAATGAGGAATGCTTATGGGAAAAACTCTTCTTCTTTTTTTTTTCCTCCCATTGGTTCAAGTGCAAGGACAAATTATTCATTTGAACATAAATTGTCATTAAGCCCCTCTACCGTTAAAGTGCGAAAATGATTTTTGGAGTAGTAAATTTTTGAAAAAGCGTGTAGTTATAAAGTAGAAAAAAATTGAATTTATGTACAAAATATTTTTATTATGAGAATATATAATTGAAAATAAATTTGAAAAAAAAAAGAATTTGAAATAATGTCAGACAAATAGGAGCTAAGAGTATCATCTCCAATCCTCCCATCACTTCACCATTTTCGCTAAAAAGATGGCTCCAACCCAACACCATAATTTGTACCTAATGATTGATGTCCGTTTTTTCTATTTCATTCTGCACTAACTTCTTGTTAAGACATTTGTGTATTTTTTATTTTTTTTTTGTTATACAATGAATTTCAATTATAATTATTAGGAAAAATTGCAGTCAAAGTACCAAACCTTCCACTTTTATGCAGACCTTGTCCAAATCTTTCATTTGTGCTACCAAATGTACCAAACCTTTAAAAATATTGTAGTTGAAGTTCAGATGGATGGAATCCATTCATTTGAACGTTATTTGACCATTAATTTTTATTTTTGACATCTTTTGACTAATTTAGAAGGGGTAAATTTGTACTTTTATATTATTCTACATAAAATAATATTATAGTAATTGGTTATTTAATATGTATTAAATAAATATATCACTAATAATTCATCCCATCCACCTCACCCCCTCTCATTAAAAACTGTGAACTACCTCTCTCCTATTTCTTCCGACAAAAAACCAACACCGTTGATCGTTGCCCTAAACAAAACAACACAGTCGCGCGCAAGATCGCCACACGTAGCATAATCACATGTAAGACCACCTTGCGTGATACCTAGCTATGCACAAGACCACCAATCTGATCCAATTTGGGGATAGATTTTGGCATTGGGGGGAGGGGGGTTAGGGTGTGGTTTTGACATTGGTGGTGGAGATATTTTTGGGGTGGTGGGTTTTGGTTGGTGGTGGTTTCAGTTGATGAAGGTGGAGTTGATTTACGACTTGGTTCCCCAGGTTTGTGTTGATGGAGTAGGCGGAGTTTTCACAGATGGCAGAATTAGCCCTACCCTTGGCGGTGCCAGTGGCTCTCAGTTTACTTTGGGAAAAATTTTACTGATGAGAACGGTGAGAAATTGTATAATATATAGTTGAAGTATACTTCCGGTGGCTCTTTGGCCGATAAAGTGAAGAATTGTCGGCTCCCCACTACCACTTTCTTTTCTTTTTTCCTTTTCAATATTTTTAACCAATTACAATAATATTATTTTATGTAGAATGATATAAAAGTACCATTTTACCTCTTCTAAATTAGTCAAAAGAGGTCATTTTTTTAAATGGTCAACTAACGATCAAATGGATGGATTTCATCACCTGAACTCCAGCTGCAACATTTTTAAAGATTTGGTATCTCTGGTGGCACAAATGAAAGGTTTGGACAAAGTCTGCATAAAAGTGAAAGATTTGGTACCATGACTGCAATTTTCCCTAATTATTATTATTATTATTATGCTTTTGTTTGATCTTCATTATTTCAAAAATACAATTTTCTCTTTTTAAATCCGCATTTTTTAATAAAATAATATTACATGCAAATAAATTTTTTTTCATATTTTTTAATCACACATTCTCCATCAATCTACCATTCGAAAATGTATTCTTAGCCAAAAAAGGAGCTCAAACATGTACTGTGTAATGAAATTTAATCATGTAATCAATAATAAACAGCGAATGAATTAAAATAAAGGTAATCAAAAAGTTTTAAAATTGTTAACGAAATGTAATTATTCAATATTTTCGTTAACAAATTCAATATGTTCGTTATCGAATTCAATATTCAATATTTTTGTTATACAATAATAATCAAGGAATGAATTCAATATTTTTGTCAACGAAATGTAATTATTTACTCAACAATTTATGTAATAGTAAATTAAATAAATAACTAATTTTTCAGATAAATAAATTGTTAAGAATTAAAAAATGAAGAAAATGCCTTGTTTGATCCCCATTATTTCTAAAATATATATTTCTCTATTTTTTTAACCACATATTTTTCAATAAAATAATATACAATCAAATCTCAAAACTTTTCCTTATTTTCTGACAACACATTCTCCACCAATCTACCATTCCAAAATTCATTATTCTATAAAATGGAGCTCAAACATGCTTTGAATAATGTTCATTTGCTATAGCTTTTGTTGTAATGGATTAGAGATAATTTTAATTTGTTGCAAAATTTGGTACAAAAATGGTGTAAAACTTACTTCAATTTTTGATGTATGGTGGAAGATGGTCTAAGGACCATGGTGCCAATTTATCAAATGTTTAGATTAGAATAATCATAAGGTTGGGGACGGTGTCTACAGTTTACCCCTAAAAAATGTGTACAAAAGTCAAAACACAAAACACTTGGGGTCAATTTTGCAATTATATTAACTAAGGGGTAGTCTCAAGTCAACAAATCCAGGAGCTCTATCCACGCTTGAATTTGAAATTCAAGCGGGCTTATCAATAAACTCAACGTTCACATTCTCTCTCCCCCTCTCTCTAAGATTGGAAGTTTCAGTTCTTCAGCTTTGGAGCTACGCCTGTCACTATGTCAACCACTTTCTCCCAATTCCCCAAATCCCCAAATACATTTTCCCTTTGAACTTCATCTTCACCCTTCATCGATTCTCCTGCTCCATAAACCCCAATTCTACGTTTTCCAAATTTTCTCCACAATGTCGAAAAACAATTCCTCCACTATCAGATTTGTTCCTTCAAAGCCATCGCAATCTGAAGGAAACGAAAATGAATTCCCAAATTCACACAATCAAATTCCCTTCTTTTCTTCCAGAGCACCACTCTATTCAATCCCAGATCCATCTCAATACCAATCTCGGACTCCTCATCAACAAAGAAACAAATCTGAATCAGTTGTAACGGGAACTCCTAGAGTTTTGAATAACGGTCAAGCTTCTTACTCGGAGCCCAATTCAGCTCAGAGCACACCTTCTAGAAGCACAGGTCGGGTATCTAACATTGGGGCTGCGTCAGGGGCTTACACTCTGACTAGGCCTCCGTATCAATATGGCACCGGAGGAGCAAAAGGAGAAGGTTCTTCTAGTGTTCCTAGAGGAATTACATTTGTGAATTCAGAGATGATAATCGATGCTCCACATTTTGAGCTAAATGGGGATCCAGCATTTTGGAATGATCACAATGTGCAGGTCTATTTCAGAAGATTTTGTATTTGAAGTTGATTGCTTCAGTGTTAAGAGCTTCTGAAAAATTGTTGTGGTCATTATGTCAATTTTTTGGTGTAGGTTCTGCTACGAATTAGACCGTTGAATAATATAGAGAAGGTCTCCCAAGGGTATGGGAGATGCCTGAGGCAAGAGAGTGCCCAGACAGTAGTTTGGCTTGGCCAACCTGAAACCAGATTCACCTTTGATCACATAGCTTGTGAAACTATATCACAGGTGCATCTTTGTTTGCTATAATTCAAAATAATAAATGTAGTTTGCATGAAAATATACACATATCTGTTGTTAGTTCTTGATAGTTATAGATTAGTTTGTTATTATGAAAGTGGAACATCCTAATCAGGATAAAGAAAACTATTGTAGAAGGAACTGCAAGCCTAAATTTGCTCACCTGACTATATCTCTATGGATATATGTAAATATATTATGTATCTACGCTACATAACCCAGGCGATTGTTATAATGTGGTTTTGATATTAATTATCTGGACTTGACCGTTATGTAGGGAGAACTTTTCAGAGTTGCTGGATTGCCAATGGTGGAAAATTGCATGTCTGGGTATAATAGCTGCATGTTTGCATATGGACAGGTAGATATGGTTGAGGTTCATTATCAACTTATAATTATAACATATTAATGTGTGAATGATATATTACTCCTGACTTTTGGAATGAGTCCTTGCAGACTGGTAGCGGAAAGACATATACTATGATGGGTGAGATATATCAGTTGGATGGAGCGCTCACTGAAGACTCTGGGATTACTCCACGCATTTTTGAGTACTTGTTCGCTCGGATTAGAGAGGTTTGACCGTTATATTACTTGGTGGCTCTGCTTCTAGGTTTTTACATGAGTACTTATTGTTGTGTCCTCATGCTAACGTCGTTAAGGAAGAGGAGAGCAGAAAGCATGAAAGACTACAATATAGCTGTAAATGCTCTTTCTTAGAGATATACAATGAGCAAATAACTGATCTCCTGGAGCCATCATCAAGTAATTTACAGGTAATTTAAGAATTTACTCGAAGCATCCTCGTCATTCTGTAAAACTTTTACACAACAAATGAATTGCTATTTCCTTCTGTTTGTCTGATAAATACAGCTTAGAGAAGACTCGAAGAAGGGGGTATATGTTGAAAATCTTACTGAATATAGAGTCAGAACAGTTGATGATGTGCTGACACTTTTGCTACAGGTTAGATCAAAGATGAATATTCTTTCGTTGTAACTGTTCATTATAATAAACTCGATTGATTTGCCTATATATTTCACAGGGGTCTGCAAATAGGAAAATGGCAGCAACTCATATGAACAGCAAGAGCAGTCGTTCCCACAGTGTCTTCACGTGCATCATTGAGAGCTGCTGGGAGAAAGATTCTATGACCCACTTTAGGTTTGGAAGGTTGAATTTAGTAGATCTGGCTGGTTCTGAGAGGTAATTTCTAATCTTATGACAGCCATCTCAAGTTTTGAATTTATTCACATGGAATAACATCTTTAGTTTTGTTAGGCAGAAAAGCTCGGGGGCAGAAGGAGATCGTCTGAAAGAAGCGGCAAATATAAACAAGTCCTTGTCAACTCTTGGGTAATTGGTTTCATGATCTGTTCTAGTTAGGTTGAGTTGGCAGATTTGCTTTTCTGCAGTATTTTATGATACTCGTTCTTATCAGATTGTCAATATTATATCTGTTTATAAGCATATATCTTGTAATAACTTCCTGATTTAAGATCGTAGGACATTGTCATATTCTTACTGAGTTAATATATAATGTGCTTGTCTTTAAAACACATCAAATTTCAAAATGGGGGATGAGAATCTCAAACATCTGAAGGACTGTGAAATTAAAATCTTGAATGAATTAAATATCAAGGTTTTTCTGCATAAAAAAAATATTTAGTAACTATCTTATGGTACGGAACACATGCATACCGCTTGTTGGCTTAGTACCCAAGGCATGCACAACAATATAAGGAACACAAAGTTCCAAGGTATGGAATCCCCGAAAGAGGTCGGAAGTTGAATGACTTTAACCCCATATCTGATCCACCACGAGGGAGATATGTCTCAAGCTCGGGGAGCCATGCAACAAGAAGAAACTAAATGTTATTCCCGATAAACTTGGAAGTGGCTATGTGAAATCAGCCACTCCATTTGATCCAACATTACACTACTGAAAGTTCCAAAGAAATCAAATCTTTTGCAACCATGCGAAGCCATATTAATTTTGCGTATTTTCCTTTATGTTTGTTATTTGACTTGTGTAAGCTATGTACACCTTTGACGGTATGAATGAGATTTTTTTCCTCTCCATATCATGTTCTAACTCTTCTGCTGATTTTTAATTGTAGACTGGTAATAATGTCTTTGGTGGATTTAGCACATGGCAAACATAAACATGTACCCTACAGGGATTCTAGGCTAACGTTTCTCCTTCAGGTCAGAAAATTATATCTTTTGAAACATATATCTTGTAACTTTTAAGCAGTAGATAATCATGTATTTCTTTTCATTACTGAATATATCTGAGTGTAATGGTTTTCTTCTTGTGTTTCCCCGTCAATGCAGGATTCTCTTGGTGGAAATTCAAAAACTACAATCATTGCAAATGTTAGCCCTTCTATTCGGTACAATTTTGATTGCAAACTTGGAATGATTATCAAAAACAGATCCTGTTTTGAAATGTTTTTTCTAATTTATATTTGCTTCTGTCTTGTAGCTCTGTAAATGAAACTCTTAGCACTTTGAAGTTTGCACAGCGTGCCAAACTTATTCAGAACAATGTATAAAGTTTGAACTCATTTAACTTTTCCTTATTGAAACTTCAGATTCTTTACTTTTGTTTCCTTTACTAATTTTCTTAATTTTTTCCTAGGCTAAAATAAATGAAGATGCTTCTGGTGATGTAATTGCATTGCAGCAGCAAATCAAGCAATTAAAAGTATGAATTTATTGTAAATGTATCAATGCACGATATTTGGAACCGAGTAGCTTGTTAATTAAGTGTTTACTTAAACAGGGCCAGCTTTCATTTCTGATGAAGCACCAGGGCACTTCAGCACATCTTTTAAGTGATGCTTTTGTCTCGGTAAGGACAGGTTATAATCATTTCTTAAATGACTGCTAATAGATGTTATTCTTCTGGGGATAGATATTTGACTCATATGTGTTAACTTTATCAATGAAACAGAAAAGGCTATTGAGCCATATTGTCTTCTCTCCTTCGATAGAGTCTGTGATTCCTTTGCGAAACATATTCTGAATTCTTCATGTCTGCATGCATATGACTCACATTTGTTCAAAAATAAATTGATCCTAATCACACGTCTGTATTGAAGATCTTGTAAATATCTTGACATTGTTTATTGTATTGTGGAGCTTCATAAATTCCTGACAAGCTAGAATGCTGAGTGCAAAAAAGAGAAGAAAACTATCATAGGCAAATACATTTTCTCAATGCAATTTCCATGACATTAATTTCTTTGCAGATTGAAAATGAGTCCTTTCGAAGTGATTCAATGGATGAGGCAACCTCCAACAGCATCGGTGGTGATTTACATGACAGAAATTATAAGCAGATGGACAATTACTCAAACTTGCAGCATAACAACATTCAGAGACAGCTGACAGATGCACAATCTTTGATCGAATCCATGAAACTTGAGCAGTTGCACCTGATTGAAGAGATAGAGTTTTTGCGCGCTGATAATCATCGTTTGACAGAAATGCTGTACGATAAGGAAATGGCAGAGCAACAAAGCGACGACCATAACAAGAAAAGTAGTGGTACAGAAAATCAGGAGTCAACTCTGGTAATGAAAAGCATTGAAGATACAAACATGATGGATCTGCAAGCTAAGTTGGAAAAATTGTCTCGGGACCTCAAGGAGACACGGTTACATAACAGCCAATATCTAGAGGATCATGCATCTCGGTTTTCGCAAGATCACCAAATTGATCTAATCCGTAGTGAAGTGGAGATGGAAACAACTAAAACAATTTTTCATTTACAGGACGAGGTTGATAGACTTCAATCAGAACTTCATGTGCGTATATGCTCCATGGATGAAGAGAATTTAAATCTTAGAAACTCTTTGGCTGCCAAGGAAGAGGAAATAAGAGCACTCTGTGCAGAGTGGGAAAGGGCAACTTTGGAGCTAACCACCTTCCTAATAGATGGTTCTAAATCCCTGGGAGATGCATCTCGCCAAATAAAAAGTATTTCCTGTTTATTTCCGCATGTTAATAGTTGGATTGACGAGCATGTTGAGAGGGCTGTGAAGATTTGTATTGAGAAGGAAGAAACAATATTGCTACTGCAAGAGAGTTTGGAAGATGCCCAGAAGACTGTAATGCAGATGGAACAGCAATTGATCTCCTTGAAGGGTGCAACAATTGCTTTGACTGAATTTCAGCAGCAAGAGAATAACATAAGCAGCAAAGAGGATGTACAGTTAACTACTCTTTTGAATGATTCATTTGATGAAAAAGAGTTTTCAGGGGATAAATTGATCTCCAAGGAGCGCCACATTTTTGAACCTGAAACATGCCCTAATGCTGCTAATTATTTCATGAGTGGTCTTAAAGACAGTGTTCATCGTGATGTGCCATTAGCTCATACAAAAGGTTTGACAATGGCAAATGTTGACAATCAAATTGAATTGGCAAGTCTGGTTTTGTTAGAGATTGAAGATGCTGTTAATGCAGCTCATTCTGATGCTGAAACTTATTTATATGAGCTGAAATTCGACATTCATGAAGCAGCTTCTCTTTATAAGGAATTGTTTAGCGAAAGTGTCAAGGATGTTGCTGAGATGAGGAGGAATGTTGAGGAGTTTAACAGGAATCAAGGAAGCCTTCAACTTTGTACAGCCGGAATTCCATCGAGTGCTTCATGTATGCATGAAAATCAGCTACAAACGCTGCATGAAATCAGAGATGAACTTGTTCAAACAAATGACAGACTGAGTTCTATTGATGTGGGATTTTATGAAGTTGTGAATGTGCTCACTTGTCCAGGTTCAACTAAAGATTTAGTGGAGATGGATGGATGGATCAGCGATTGTTCAACTTCAGACTCTAATTCTTCAGAATATAATGTTGATCAAGAAAATATATCCAATAAATCTTCATCAAGAAACAGCTACGACTCACCTGGCAAAATAACTGAACAAATTCTGTCACCAGAATCAGATGAAGGATCAAATTTCAATCATAATACAACAATTTTGCACTTTGGTAAGGAGTTAAGAAAAGCTTGCGACACTTTTGCCAAACTAAAGGATCAGTTCACTGCAGTTCTGAACGAAGACACAATCAAGAATGTCCCTGCCACGAATTCCTCTCTGCCTGATATGAATGAATTTGTGAACTTCAGCAAGCATCATGTACTTGGACACAATCAACCTGCTATGGAGATCAACCATAGGGTTCAATATGATAAGTCGTCAATGCAGAAAGCTGAATCAGGCAGGAACTATAGTGAACGGGTAAAGACCCTACAAGCAAAATGCACAGCTAAAAATTTTCGTTTATTTTGAATGAATAAATGCTATGAAGTACACTTCTCTACTTTTTCTGTTTGATTTAAATAAGCCTGTCCAAAGCGTACGCATGTCTTATTTTTTTCTTGATTCTGTGTACAATATTATGTGATATGCAGTCGGCAGTTGAAGAGAAATGTAGTCACGTGCACGTCAATACCTTCTTTGCCAAATTCGAGGAGGCTCATTCAACCGTAAAAGAAGCAGATCATATGTTAAAAGCATTGTTACAAGCAAATGAACATGCAAATTCATTGACTGCAATCTGGAAACAAGCGGGAGAGAAACTCATGGCAGATAAAGCTAACTTGAGTGAAGAGATCGAACAACTCAGATTACATATTCATTTAAGAGATGGAGAGAATGAAGTCTTGCAGGATCATATCCACCATAGTTTGAGAGAAATAGGAAATTTAATGAATTTGCTTGAAGGATCTTTTCTACAAATGCAAAGTAGTGTAGAGGAATTGTTAAATGCAGCATATGACGATACCTTCCACTCAGTTCAAGAGACATTAAACTTGACTTGTAACTTGAGATCATCACTGGAAGATGTAATGTGCCGGACAGTGGAAAACGAAATTACTTCCATTGTGCTACAGTGCCACATGGGAGAATTCTTGCTCAAGTTCAGAAGGCTGAACATGACTTCAAACTTACATACCTCTCCCTTCCAAGATGGTTGTTTAAAGATGATTGACCTTGAAAGAGGTCAGGTGAGATGCAATAATGACAGTATAGTTTCTTCCGTGCAATGGCAAGGAGATCAGACTGCAAAGATCAGCAAAAGGGAGGTTAAAGAGTTGGCCCTGGTACAAGATGACACTATAAATGAAAATTGTGAACTCAAGAGAGAGCTTGAACGGAAAGATGTTCTATTGAAAGGATTATTTTTTGATTTCAGCTTGCTGCACGAATCTTTGTGCAACAGAAAGGACAGTAAGGATGAAATTGAAGAGTTGGTTGTCACTTCGAACCGAGTTAAGAATGAGCTACAGTTAAAAACTCTTCAACTCGATGACATGCTCAGTCAAAATATAAAACTTGAAGGCCGCTTGACTGAAGCTGAGCAAGCTTTGTGCATCTCAAAGTCCGAATTGGAAAAGGCAAGAGGAATATTAGATTTCTTGTCAGCTCAAAATTCTGAGTTGCAAGTGCTCACAAAAGATCTCTATCTTAAAAAGTCAGAAGTGGAGGAGCTACTGGAAGAGCAAAGGGAAATTGTCAAAAGTTTAGAAAAAGAAAGTATTCACATGCACCAATCTTCCGAGAAACAATTAATTTCTTCGATGAAAGATATTGAGGATGATTTAAGAAGGGTGAGTTTAGAGAGAGACCAACTTGTTGAACAGCTTTGCTCTTTGCAAGATAGGCTTGACATGGCATGTTCTTTAGCAGATGAGAATGAAGCTATAGCTGCGGAAGCCCGCCAGGTATGTTCATGTTTGAAGTTTTATAATATTGCAGAATGTAGAAGTTTTTCTTCTGCTAAATTTGAACCCAAAATCCCAGGAGTCGGAGGCGAGTAAAATGTATGCTGAGCAAAAGGAAGAGGAGGTCAAGATTTTAGAAAATTCTGTCGCGGAGCTTGATAGCACCATAACTGTACTGGAGAAGAAGGTAAGCTTTTCTTCTACTCTATTATAATTGAAAACTTCCTATCAGTCATAGGACCTGCTGCAAATTTTTTGTTTGATTTGAAAGTTTGCGTTGTACGCCATGCTGTTTCCCCCATGACTGTTTCAGGTAATGCATTTCACGTTAACGAGTTAATAGGTTATTATTTGAAAAGTGAACTTCGATATTTACCATTTTAAGGTGCAAGAAATGGGCGAGGAAATTGAAAAACATTGCGTGATCAGAGATTCGTTAGAATTGGAACTTCAAGGACTGAGAGAGAGATTATTAGCTGTTGAGGACCTGACTGAAACTATGAATTCCGATAACTCAAGCACAACTCTATCTGATGATCTAATTTCAAGGTGAGAACGCTCTTTGCTTTCTCTATGAATTTTGTTAGTTCCTGCTTCACAATCGTTTATAATTATTAATTATTCTGTTTCAGGAAACTGCATAGCAGATCCCTGGAACTTGCAGAGTCTCTTAGAAGAATAAGAATCCTTGAAGCGGAAAAAGTGGGGCAATCAAAGGAGGTCAAATCATGATTAGCTTGTGGATTTCATTCCTGATCCTTTTGTACCCTTTCCAATTATTCCCGTTTCATTTTTCCTTTACCGAATGAAAATTTATTGATTCTGTTATGCAGATTGAGCAAATGAAAGAGTACATCTCTGAACTTGTATTGCATTCCGAAGCACAAGCATCACAATATCAGCAGAAGGTACATAATCAGGAATGCAAACCATTGTGTCGTTTTGGTTTAAATTTCTATGTGAATAGATAGCAAAAGAACTATAGTATTTTATTATTATTATTATTTTAAATTTCTGGAATTCCCTTTATAGTAATACCCATTATCTGGTTGATCTGTTGATAAATGGCTAGAATGTTGTGTGTTACTGAATCCAAGTGGTTAGCATTTCAATTTGTGAATTTAGATAAAATGAAAGCTCGGAAACATTGTATTAGAAATTTCCAATCATTGGTTTTCAACACGGACTCAGAACTTTACCCATAAGCAAAATAAAGGAGAAGAAAAAAAAAAAACCAGGAGTTCGGTTTTTATGAACTTCAGTCTCTGTACAACAACTTGAGAAAGTTGGATGCCAAGTAAAGAAATGTGTTTATTTGGTTTGCTTCCAAAGCTTGTTTGATTACAATTCCTTTTTATTGAGATCATATTTGTTTGATGTCCTGTAACCAGTACAAAAACCTGGAAACAATGGTTCGCGAAGTTAAAACAGACGTACCAAGTGTGACATCTGAGGCAGCAGCCTCATATAAAGAAGATAAAAGTTCAACAAGGACAAGGCATTCTAGTTCTCCATTCAGGTGCATTACTAGTCTAGTTCAGCAGATGAATGCGGAGAAAGATCAAGAAATGTTGGCTGCGAGGCTTCGTACAAAAGAGCTAGAGGCGTTGGCAGCTAGTAGGCACAAAGAGGTATTTAAGCATTGCTCTATCCATTTATGTTTGCTAGCCTAATGGTGGTCATGTATGCTCGTATTTTCAGATGACTGTATTCATATCCTCTTTGACCTTTATCTGAGTCACTTATCAATCCAAAATCCCAAATTATGATCGAGTATAAATTACTTTCCTTAATCTCGTTGCCATTTATTTTTAGTTGTCATTGTGAATGCTTGTCCTTTTAAATATATATATTTTATCGTTTCTTATATTCTTTCAAACAATTGTCCTGCCCGTTTGTCTCCCTATGTGCAATTCAATAATCCATGCAGACTTCCTAATTCTGAAAACTGTCGACATAACACTATGGTTTGATCCATATTGCCTCAGGTGTGTATGCTGAACACTAAACTGGCCACCGCAGAAAGCATGACACACGATGTCATTAGGGATCTACTGAGTGTCAAATTGGACATCACAAATTATGCTGTAAGTTTAAGTTTTACGTGCACAAAATATTTATCCACATGTGCTTTTCTTACTAAAATCATGAACCTGTTGATTTGTCCTAGAATATGATCGACCAGAGTCAGCTTCAAAAGCTAGTGGAGGAGACTCTACAACAAAGAGGAGAGTTTATTACAATGGTACATTTTGTTGACTGTTGATCGTCACTTGACTAGTTGCTCTTTATGCCTAATATATATTTTTTTTGACACCAGGAGCATGAAATTTGCAATCTGAGGGGTCAAATTAACGATTTGCTAGAGGAAAGAGAGAGGTAAGTCGCGTTGAACTCCATAGCATTTGATACTGAATTTCAAATTTTTAGTTCAAAATCTGAAAAATGTTATAGTTCACTTGTGTATTCCGAATGACTGTTTGGATCCACTATTCCTGATATAATCGTGGAATTTTGTAATAAATCTGTACTGCAACAAATTCTTGAGGTGGGGTCTCAAACTTCTTTTCTGCAGATGCATTTCTGAAGTAAATAGAAGCAAAACAGACCTACTCACAACTCAGATAACTGTAGAACAATTACAGGAGAGGGATCAGTTGTTGACTGCACAAAATAATATGCTGAAGGTATACCTAAAACAATCTATCTCATAATTGTAAACATATTCTTCAATTTGATCAGAAGATATTCTTTTACCTTTCTATCATGCTTTCTACAGAGGGATAAAACCAATTTACAAAAAAGTGTTGCTGAGCTAGATGATATGGTGAAAAAACTATTTAAAATGCATCGTGCCCAGCCAAGTAATCAACCACAAACAAGTAGTTCATCCGTACCTCGCGACTTGGATCTTGGTGAGAGATTGGCGCATTCACAAAAAGTGCTTTCAAGAATCAATAATCAACTTGCTCAATACCGCAGATCTGATAGAACCCATCCACATGACAATTTGGATATGCATGGCAATGGAACAAAGTTTAGGTGAGTGTCATTGCCTATTTCTGGCAGATCCGCTATATTATGCGTTTGTGATTCTATGATTCTTAATCTTACAATCTAAATTTGAAGAATGATCACATTTTTCTTCTCAACTCCATTGAATGTGTGTATATGATATGTAATTACAAATGAATAGTGTGGCGAGTAAAATTGAAAGTCCACCTGGAAAAAGCTTTTCAATTTTTCATGTTTCATTCATGCTGGATACCTTGTATATATTAATTTTTTACAATTCTTTTTCCCTTGCCATTTCATGCAACCTAAATATTTTCAAGATTTATTGAGCTATTTCAAAATTCTTATTTATTTTGGTGAAATTCCGGCAAACATATCGGACCCACCTTGTTTTCATTATGAGCACCAAATCACGAAAGCTAGTTTAGTTAAACCCACATGTCCTAATGTTGTCGCTCCGTTAACCTCGGATTCATTCTGAAATTAAAGTTTTGGTCATTTTAGAAATACAGCCTATAGATAACATCAGAGTAGAAAGCATGGGAAAAGTAGGCGCATTAGATACAAAACAACGAAACACAATTATGCTGATATGTGCAAGTTAAGTATCCAAGTTAGAATGAATTTAGCGAACAGGATCAACCATATCCACGATGAAGATTTCGCCAATTCGTCTCACAAACACCTAACCTTTATTTGTGATCGTTAATGTAATGATCAATAACTCAACCATGGGCAGTAAGAAATCCCTGTGAAAAACGATTGAAGATGCTCGTGTTTCTCTATCAATCGCAGATTTGTGCTTCAAGCTTACCTCCCAGCGTTATCCTAAAAATAAATAAGCAGTAAGATTACAATCAACTAGCTTGTAATCAACCACGAGTGCCTTAACGAAGTTGAATATAACATATATTACAGACCTTAGTACAGACATATATGTAGTGTAAGTCGGCATTCTTCCCTATGACAGTTTCCAAGGAGCCTCCATCGTCAAATAATATAGGAGAAGTCAGGTCCCATGTCTGACGTTCTGAGCTATCTGCCAATGGAAGTTTTTCTGCATGCATTGACACAACCACATCAAATTATGCTGTGAAAAAGAAAAAGAAGCTTAGAGCATGTCAAGATGCCAGATTTAATCATCATATTACTTCAGGAGAGTGCTATGGATAGAATAAGTTTTAGCCAACCTATCACATGCAATTTTATTGTCCACGAGCATAAATCTCTCAGCAAGTGTAGTCGATAAACCGGTGATCCATATGTAATCTGCAGAATATTATTATAATTTCAGTAGCTGTTTATCGCGTTCATTTTATTCCTTCTTTTAGTTCAAAACGACTGTAATAGAGAAACGAAGGAATCGTTTCTGACAGTGAAGAGAATAAAGAGGAATTACCAGGATATATACTCCTTTATCCTTGAGAACCCTACAGTTTGTCATGAACTGATTAATTTATAAACAGAGTGAAAATAAAAAAAGCAAGCAAACTAAAAAATGCGCAAAGTCTTCAGTAGGTTTGGTTTACCTGCAGACCTCTTCAAGCATTTTAGTTGCATTTTGCTTTGAGTTGGATCCACACTGCAGGAAAATACTCAATTCTGTAATCGGGTTTGTTCATAAATGTATTGCAACATAGAGTACTCACCAAAAGAGAGTCCAGAGTTCCTGGAAGACCATGTCGAGAAGACATCAGAAACAGCAAATAAATGATTTCATCGTTCATATATACAATTCTTAAAAGGGATACCTTTGTCAATGACAGCATCAAAGGATCCCGTTTCAAATGTACTCATGTCCCGGACATCCATTTTGATATCTGATCACACATTCGGAAACATCAGTTAGCCATAAAAGGAATCAATGTCATTTCCGTCTATGATCCTGCTGCTTTCTTTCTTTCCTTCTGTATGTCTTTGGGTCTAATTGAGTTACGATAAAAAGAGTGTACTTCCTCGACAAGGAAATTACAGACTTCTTCCTTAGTCGGTATATCAAATTTCTCAATAAATGTACCATCGGAAAAGATTTCATAAAATTCAAAACAAGCAAACTTCGTAAAAATAGAACTTCAATGATAACATCTTTATTCCCTTATACCACTAGAAATATTCACATTCTTGAAATCTAGGCAAATAAATCCTCTCTTCATTCTAAGAAGCAAGAACTAGAACGAAGCAAGAACTAGAACTTGAATAATAACAACAATAAAACACTCGAACAAGTTAACGAAAAATGATTTAATCATCACTAATATTGTCATAATCTACTCAAATATAAGCTACTAGAGTACTCGTTGCGTCCACACAATACATTAGCCTATTTTTCCAGACAATATACCGTCCTATCAGTTCTCACTTACAAAAGTAGATTTATCGTCCGTTTGGCATGGCTTTTAAAAGCCAAAAACTGTTTCTGAGATTAAGAAGCTGTTTTTGAATATATTTGGATAAATTTTTGGAAGCGCTTTGTCAAGTTAGAAGAGTAAGCAAAAAAACAAGCCCTACCAAACGGCCCTTAGATTCTCAATGTAATGATCTAAATGTATCCCGTTTCTCGGTTTTGTATGATATGTGATCAACAATGTTATCCCCTATTAAGGAGCTACAATCATCAAAGATCATAAACTGTAGATTGGTTCAAATGAATAAAAGATACATACATTTGAGGTGGGGGCGATTGGAATACTTCTTCTGCATAGCCTCGATCACGACAGAGGATATATCAATGTTTACAACATCCTCATATCCATCATCAACCATTTCCTCACTAAACGCTGCAAAATCAATGAAACAATTGAAATCATCTACAAATGAAGGTACATAATCAAAGTAAAAAGAGTGAAATACCGGAATTGCCACATCCGACAACGAGGACGCGGTGGTGATGGTGGATGTAGAGGCGGAGGAGAGGTGAAAGAGAAGGGTAGTTTTGGTACCAATCAAAGGGACCAGGATCCTCTGTGTAGCGGTTGTCCCAGTACCATGGCTCACCATAGGCTTGAGTTTGAGTATTCCCAAGTGTCATCTTTCAATTCTTTACAGACAGAGATTCATTCCATTAATAATTTGTCTGTTTTGTAAGAATTTAGAAACCCTAATTCAATCCAAGATCATAGATCGATTTTATTGAATGTACTTTTTTTGGATCTGTTGGTATTGTCGGATCATGTGAGGTTCGCTAACACATGTCTGCCAACTGCGTCTTATTACCAACCGTGGAAATTCAATATTTCAGGACATTTTGATGAAACATATGATTAAAAAATGATAAAAATTATCCCTCCCATAAAATGTTGAAAATGAATTTCATAAAAAAAATGAATTTTAAGAAATATGGTCAAACGTGAACGCAGTTTCAAAGTTCACCACTATCATCATTCATTACGAGTCTTCCATAAAATAGTTGTGTGACATGCACGGTACAATATGAAAATTAAAATACACGATTTTCAGTTTTTAATCTAAAGAGATTGACATGAGGGTGCTACGAAGAGATTATGTGGATGTTGTAATTGTTAACCATATGTTTTTTGACAGTTTGAAAATTGATATTGACGAAATGTGATACAATGGTAAAATCTAAAACTAAATTGAAGTCCAGTGATCAAAATAAGATATTAAAGTTTAGCAACGACCCAATTATAATTTCTTTGAAAGTTCAACGTTCACAAATGAAACTTACTCTCACTGACAATTAGTACCACTTCTATTTGTATCTATTATAGTAGAATAAATCTTCGAATACATGATAATTTCACGTTTTTACACAGGAAGACGTTAAAAACAGTTTTTGACAGCAACCAATCACAGGAAGACGGTGCAAAACCTGTGAAATTTCCTATACTTGTAACCTTATTCATTATATTATATTGCATACATTCATTTTAAATTTTAAAACGTTTTTGTTTTTTCTTTGTTCATCTTATAGAGACATTATCAACACTCGATGCATGTCTCAAACACATTTAGATCCAACCACCAAATAAAAATAAAACAAAACACTTAACAATAAATCTTCACAAAACAATAACTACGAAAACACCCATATCATCACGGGATGGGATGGGTCATATCATATTATTTTCTTCCATTCTCACAAGTGTGCGGAATTCTTTTTCAATTTCATAGGGTTCAAGAAATTGAATCTAGCAAACACACGATTTTGAAGTAGAATCAACCACGTCGATCTAAAAGTTTATCGTTTCTCTATATTTTCTCTAGCATTTTCACATCATTGACTCCGGCCAAAATAATAGCACCATCTCTAATCTCACATTCTCACCATGAAAAATATAACTATAAAAGCCAAGAAATTCAAGAAATAACCCAAGCTTAAATGAAAATCTAACAATGCATAGAGCAAAATGCAAAACTGCTTGGGACATCCCTTTGTTAGAAAAGCAACAAAAGGCTCGTAAGCGAAAGCAAAAAGCCTCGACTCTTCAGACACAATTCAATTCACATTACAACAAATTAAACCAAGAGCTCACTTCAACGCCAGAAAGTTGCATTATTGCAAGCAACAGTAAGCATTCAAGCTATATTTTGACAGCTACCTGTTCGACTGAACTTTTCTTCACCACTCCTCTAGTGCACAACTCATCCAATAACTCCAAAGCCTCCTCTGCCAATCCCTCATAAGCAATGCCTTCGATCAGAATTGTGTATGTAGATTCAGTAGGTTTGCATCCCTTCGATACCATATAAGCCAAGAAATCAATGGCACGATATGTTTGACGAACCTTGCAAAGCCCCAACATGATGGAATTATATGTGATAGCATTGGGCCTGACCCCACGTTGTTCGATATCATGAAAGAATTTGACAGCTTCATCAATCTTTCCTTCTCTACTGAGTCCTCTCACGAGTGATGAGTAGGTGATGATATCAGGTCGGAGCCCTTTCTCCCGCATTTCGTCCAATAGCTGTATAGCACGTTCAGTTCTTCCCATCTTCGAGAGCCCATCAATCACTGTATTGTAGGTAATCAGAACAGGAGAACAGTCTTTGCTATTTAGCTGATCTAGTATCTCGACTGCAATATCAACCTTCCCTTCTTTACATAAAGCTGTAAGCAATGTATTGTAGGTCACAATATCAGGGTAACACCCCCGGGATACCATTACCTCAAGATACTCAATCGCCCTATCCATCTTCTTTTCCTTGCAGAACCCATGAAGCAACGGATTGTAACTCAAGGAATTTGGTGTACACCCATGTTTAGGCATCTTCTCCAAAATATCAATTGCTCGACCAAGTAGTCCTTTCCTACACAAGAAATTAATCAAGATGTTAAAGGTGACAACACTTGGTGAACACCCTTTTCTAAGCATCTCCGACAGTAACTTCTCAGCATCCATCCACCTCCCCGTGCTACACATACTGCGCAAAATAATGTTATGCGTGATGACATTAGGTTGGCAACCGTAAGAAGGCATATTATTCAAGAACTTAATCGCATCATCCAATCTGCCTTCCTTACAAATCCCATTGATGAGAACATTATAAGTAACCACATCAGGCTTACAACCTTTAATCCTCATTTCATCCAAGAGCTTCATTGCTTGTCCCACTCCACTTTCCTTACACGTGGCTTCAATCAAAATCGTGTAGGTTATCACATCGGGAATGCAGTCCTTTTGCAGCTGCCGATCAAGAACCTTCATAGCTTGTTTCAACTTCCCACTATCACATAAAGTACGCAAAATTGTATTGTATGTGACCACATCCGGGGCAACACTCATTCGGTCCAAGACTCTCAACGCACTATCAATCTCCCCCGACTTACAGTACCCACTAATCAACACATTATAAGTTATAACATCGGGAACAGCCCCAGATTCTTCAAGAATCTCCATGATCCTAGTAGCCCTCTTAGTCTTTCCAATCCGGCAAAACCCACGAATTAAACTCGTGCACGGGATAATATCGGGAATGTCACCCCGGTAAACCATGTTCTCGAGATGCCTAAACCCTTCCTCCAACTCCCCATTCCTTACCAGCCGACGAAGATAATTATTACTCTCAAATTCCTCGAAATTGTGATTCGAATTTCCTTGACCTTGTGGATTTTTCTCCATATTTGACAACCTTAACCTACCATTTGTACCATAAGTTTCAGTCTTCGAAACAGCTAACACACGATTTCGCCGTCTTTTCGTAGACCCGTCAATTTTCGTTTTCTCCGAAACGAAGTTTGTGCAACAAATTTTAATTCTATTCTTAATCGAGCTCTGCTCACGAATAGGATGATGAAATGAGCAAAAACTTTCATGGGATTTCCTTGCAGACATCATTAACTCCATCTTACACCAATTTAATCTCCAAAAAATATATATGCTCAGTGGTTCGCAATACTAACTATATTTAAGAAAAATTAAATATACAGATGGATTAACTAAAAGAGAGCTTACTATTTGAGAGGTTTAAGGTTCAGACCCAAAAATGTTTTTTGCTCGTTTGTTCTGGCGCCGCCATGTTTCTTATCCTAAGCGATTGGATAATAGGAAATTTACGCCCAAAATTTAAGGACAGGAGTGATTTCTTGCTGAAAAACCTGAAAAAGAGTGTCAACAATCTTAAATTTATTTAACCAGTGCTACTTTCGTCAATTTCAATAAGTGGAAATTAGAAAACTAGTGGAGGCCCGATAAGAGAATGAACCATGTAATATGTGCCGGATTTAGCAATTTCAATACAAAGAAAATTTAATAAATAAAATAACTAAACTTCGTTTTCATATGGAATAATTCCAAGCACATATAATTTTTTTAAGAATATGTTCGGTTGACTTTATTTTTCATGAAAAATATCATTTTCCACCCAAATTCTCATTTTCTGGGCATTTGATTGACAATATATTCCATAGAAATTATTTTTCAACTTTTGGTCATGTGATTATAGTTTTCTCAAAAATAAGGAAAACATTTCTTTATAGAAATGTGATTTTATTTTTCAAGTAATTCACTCACTCACTCACTCTCTCTCTCTCTCTCTCNGTTGAGAAAGAGAACCCACAAATATTATAGATATGTTGGCTCTTTCACCACTCCTCCATGCACTGAGAATGTTATTTGGTTCATTCTTGGCAAGGTAACAAATGACTTCACTAATTGGACGGGTTTGGTAGGCATTTGATTGTCAATATTTTTCATAAAAAATGTGTTTTTTCTATCCAAATTCTCACTTTTACAATGTTTGATTGGCATTTTTTCCATAGAAAACATTTTCCTACTTTTGGTCACTTAACCATATTTTTCTCAAAATCAAGGAAAATATTTTCTTTATGGGTAATAAGATTTTATTTTTAAGAGAATTCTCTCTCTCTCTCTCTCTCTCTCTCTCTCTCTCTCATTTATCCCTCCTCTTATTTACTTACCAATAAAAAAATGGACAAGTATAATGTTTCTATGTTGAAAACTAAATCAATCAAATACATTTAATTAAAAAATTTCATACAAATAAGTCGTAGACAATTGAATTGATTAGAATTTATTTTCTTTCCACGCAAATATCATGATCCCAATCAGTAAGCTATAACGAGCAACAATCTTATTATGAAGATTAAGCTCATGTTTGTTTAACATCAACTTCAAAAAATAATGAGTTTTTTTTACCCTTTTTATTCAAAATGTGGGCTCCACCATCTCACAACTTGGTCCAAAATGGTGGTTCAACGGTCAGAATTTTTCTAAAATCTGGAAATTAATGCCAAACAAACGGGGGCTAAAAGAAAGATAAATTTTGAAGTAAATTACTCACCTTGATTAGGACCGATCGAGTTTCAAAATTTACCGATTTATCTAACCATTTTCATGACTGTAAATCAGTACTCGAGATAGTACAAATTAGTCGAATAGAAAAAAAAAAAGAAAAAACGACACAAGGACTAGAGGTACGAGGAGTTACAAGTGTAAGTTTATAAAAGAGTGTTAGTGTTAAAACTTAAATGGCCACTCAAACCAATAGTTTTATTGAATAATAGAGATGAATTTCGACTAGGAGTAAGTTGTGTCAAAATGGGTTGAGCTCGCGTCTGAAATGACCTACGTTGCTAAAAAATTGAATTGAACAAGGCCAATATGAGGATTGATATGCCATAATGCACGGGTTGGGTTGGTAATGAAAATAAAAATAAAAATTGGACCAACCTAACTTGCAATATTGGTCAGTCTGGTTTTAACTCATTCGATTTTTATTTTTTTTAGAATGTACTATTCAAGTCCACACTAATTCGGACTGACCGACTCATTTTGACTCTTGACCAAAAAATCCACTAAATTGTCATTCGATACTATCTTCGGGTCTAAAACCCATTGACGTGTCTTGGATTTAATTAGTGTGCATATTCTTGCTTTCTAGGTATGTTATTCAATGCTCCAAACAAATGACAAACTACAAGTCTAGAATCAAAGCAAAGGATAAATTCGTCTTAGTCTTTTGGAATATGAGTTAAGGTGGCCTTTCCTTCATCCTTAAAAGCTACATTAATTCCTCCAAATACTCTCATTCTTCCCTTCAATTCAACCTCAACATATTTCCATGGAATATCTTACCTTATCGGAAGAAGATGGTATGCATGTGTTTCTACTCTATTTTTTCTACCTGTTAATAAGTGTTTTTTTTTCCCAAATGGTAATTATTCTTTGTTTTTGTTTGGGTACTTAATTAGGGATCTCGAGGTCAACCTCAAATACACCACCTAGTCACTATACGATGAAAATTCAGTTATTTTCCCAACTCGCAAAGAAAAAAACAGAGACGTACCATTCATCCGATTTTGAGGCTGGAGGCTACAAATGGTACAATAATTATATGCCTTTGTTTCATTCCCATTTTCTTAAAACTCATTTTCAATCACACATTCTCTTATAAAATAATATTACAAGTAAATTGAAAAAATTTTCTTACTTTTTAACCACACAGTCTCCAACAAAACACCATTTAAAAAAGAAAATGCATTTTTTTGCCCAAAAATTGGGGTCAAACAATATTTTTAGGTGTGATTTAAATGTGAAATTAATGTCGTGTTAATTTGCAGGAACTTGGTTGTTTACCCGAATGGAAACAAAGACGAAGGTATTACGGACCATATTTCCGTGTACTTGGTGATGACACAAGTAGAGTCTCTCAATCCTGGCTGGGAGATTCATGCAACTTTTCGATTGTTTTTGCTTGATCAAAAAAAGGACAATTATTTTACACTCGAAGGTATAGCTACCTACATCTACCTTTTAAATTTGAAATTAATTGAAGTCGGTTTAATTAATTGTGTGATCATCGAATGAACTAGATATTGCGGGGAAACGGTTTCACAAAATGAAGCTCGAGTATGGGTTCGATAAATTTGTACCTCTCACCCTCTTCAATGATCCCGCAAAGGGATATCTGGTGAATGACACTTGCGTGTTTGGAGCCGAGGTTTATGTTACTGAAGAAAAACTCACTGGAAAAGGGGAGATTTTATCAATGGTCAAAGATCCCATTAGCTACAAACACACTTGGAAAATCGACAATTTCTCCACTTTAACTGATGAATATCTAGACTCCAAACCGTTCAATGCTGGCGATCAAACATGGTATATATATTTTCTAATCAAACTCCATCTCATCTCGACTATTTTCCACTTTGTGTAAAAGTAAGATTGGTGGATGCAGGAAGATACAGTTATATCCGAAGGGTAAAAGCAGTGGAAAAGACAACAATATATCGTTATGTCTGGCATTGGCTGAACCCGAAAAACTTTCTCCTGCAACTAAGATACACACAAAATTCACCTTTCGTATATTAGACCAACAAAATTATGGAAGGCATATCGTTGGTACAGGTAAATCACGACTCGTATAATATTGGAATTGCGAAGAATCAATAAACATCCTAAGATAAACATAAACAGTTCGAAAAATAATTCGTTTTCGTGTGCTTTTGCAGATAATCACTGGTTCAGCAAATCACATAGTTTACGTTGTTGGCCGAGATTTGCGACGATAAGTTATTTTAAGACGCAATCGGCTGGTTTGCTGGTGAAGGACAGCTGCATTGTGGAAGCTGAGGTTACTGTCAATGGCATGACTAATGAACTTTGAGATGCACTTCTACGTTTGTATGGTTAAGGAAATAAACTATTTTCCTTTGTCATGAAATAAAAAAAGGAAATTGGTAGCTAGTCGTACTGCAACAGATGTAATCTTTGTGTGAATTCTAGTTTACCACTACGTTATGTAATAAAAGAATTGAAATAGAAATTGACAAATTTAGATGTTTTAATCTAAAGATATTGTCATAACTCTCATTTTATGATTTTCGCCTTTTATTATGTGCTCACTAGTAAGCAATTCCTACTAGTTTGGGATGATATGCAATGAAATGTGACATAGTAGTCGTATTCGATACTAAGCCCTTGTTTGACAAACAATATTTTGAGAAAATGAAGTTTTAAATAACGATTTTTTCGAGAATGTATAATTAAAAAGTACAAAAAAAAAATATAATTGGACTTACGTGCAAAATATTTTATTGTGTAAATATGTTGTTGAAAATGAGTACGAGAATTGAAGAGTTTTAAAATAATAATTGTCAAACAGGGGCTAAATTAAAGTTTGGTAACATAATCGAGACAAATTAAAATTTTAAACGAGCATGTTGATTATTTTGGATGATGTACCATTTATAAATCATCGAACATAAATCATTACTCTATAACATTATCCACTCGTGCACTCGGAATCAATGGCGGACCAACCTCGAAGCTCAGCCTGGGCGGACTACGGACATTGACCGATCAACATCGACAATCAGCAATCGTAAGAGCGAGTTCAATTTTTTTCCACATTATTCCGTCGTTGGGCTGGCAGCCATCGCCCAATCGCATTACGAAAAAATAAAAATAAAAGAAGGCAAGGAGGAAGAAGATGAACATGGTACCTAACCAAACTAGGCGTCGGGCAGCCTCCTTCCCAAAACTCCATCGGAACCCAGCACACCCCCCCGACAGGGTGCTGGGTCCGTCACTGTTCGGAATAATATTTTTTTTACATATTATTCCGTCATTGGGTTTACTTATGTATTGGATCCAACCTTAACCCTAACTCCGAGAGCAATAACAAATGAAAAAGGAAATTAGAAAATTATCAAAGACGACGTATTTGTAGTGGTTTATCCTCGATTTTTAGGAGATTACATGTAGTAATCCTTAAAGTTTTCAAAGTTAAAAGTGACTCTTTGTGGACACTTCCCCTATTTCAAAATTAGTAAATAATGTTACGTAGCACAAATGATGCTTATTAATAACCTATCTGATAATAGGGTCATCGATACATTGTTCAATAAACTTGAAATGTATTTTCAGTTAAAATGATCAATTTTTCAGAGAACATCGATTCCATTCCTCACTAAAAACTGTTTTTCCCCATTATTTCTTAATTAAAATCACATTACATTTTCAAACAATTGAAGAAAAAAAATAAAAAATAAAAATGTGTTGGATCGGCCTGATTTGCAATATTAACGCGTCTTTCGACCGTTCGATGCTATAATTTGGAAGACGGCATTAACTATATTTTTTAGACGATCTTATTCAAACCCACCTAACCCGATTTCTATCATAAGCAAGTCAATTCGAACCAACCCACTCATTTCGACGTCCCGACCGAAAAGTACATTGATTTGTCATTTGAGAATCGATTTAGGGTGCATATTCTTGCCTCCTTGGGTATGTTATTCAATGTTGCAAACAAATGGCAAACTAGTTTGACAATCAAAGCAAAGGATAAACTCCTCTTAGCCTTTTGGAATATAATTTCTTCGTCCTTTAAAAGCTACATTAATTCGTCCCAATGCTCTCGTCATACATATTTCGATGGCAGATCTTACCTTACCACAACAAGATGGTATGCATGTGTTCAACATTTTTAATTTTTTTCTCGATTTTTACTGATTTTTTTAATTATAATTACTCTTTTTCTTTTTTAATTTAATTAGGGATCTTGGGGTCAATCTCAGATACACCACCCAATCACTATACGATGAAAATTCAGTTATTTTCGCAACTCGCGAAGAATAAAGTAGATGCATACCATTCATCTGATTTTGAGGCCGGAGGCTACAAATGGTGCAATAATTATATATATGAAAATATTTAATGTGTGCTTATTCATATTTTAGAGGTGTAATTGAAATGTGAAATTCTTTCTTTTGTGTTAATTTACAGGAAATTGGTTTTTCACCCGAATGGAAACAAAGACAAAGGTATTACGGACCATATTTCCGTCTACTTGGTGATGACACAAGTAGAGTCGCTCAATCTTGGTTGGGAGATTCATGCGACTTTTCGAATGTTTTTACTTAATCAGAACAAAGACAATTACTTTACACTCGAAGGTAGCTACCTACCTATTAAATTGGAAATTAATTGGAGTTGGTTTAATTAATTGTGTTATGATCGAATGAATTAGATATTGTGGGGAAACGGTTTCACAGAATGAAGCTCGAGTGGGGTTTCGATAAATTTGTACCTCTCACTCTATTCAACGATCTTGAAAAGGGGTATTTGGTGAATGACACCTGTGTGTTTGGAGCCGAGGTTTATGTTACTCAAGAAAAGCACACCGGAAAAGGAGAGACTTTATCAATGATAAAGGACGCCATTAGCTACAAACACACTTGGAAAATCGACAACTTCTCCACTTTAATCAACGAATGTCTAGAATCGAAACCATTCAATGCTGCCGACCAAACATGGTATACATCTTATCTAGTCGAACTCCAACCCTCATCTCGACTATTTTTTGTTATCGCGTAACAATAATCATCGGTGGATGCAGGAAGATACAAGTATATCCAAAAGGGAAAGGAAGTGGTACGAACAATTTCGTATCGGTATATTTGGCATTGGCCGAACCACAAAAACTTTCTCCCGCAACTAAAATATATGCAGAATTCACCATACGTATATTGGACCAAGTGAATGGAAAACATTACTTTGGGACTGGTAAATTCTTTTGCTTAATAAATTACTATACACAGATTTGAAATTAATTAACCAATTGATATATTTTGCAGCTAATTACTGGTTTAGTGCAAAAAATTGTGTACGAGGCTGGCCAAGATTTGTGTCTATGGGTTATTTTAATATGCAATCGGCTGGTTTGTTGGTGAAGAATAGTTGCTCTGTGGAAGCAGAGGTGACGGTCCATGGCATGGCTAATGAATTTTGAGAAATGATATATTAAGTTGTATGTATGTTACATTAATTTTCAAAATGGTGATTAAAAAAAAAAGTGTGAATTTTGGTCGAGATCACGTTATTTTTATGAATATTTAATAAGCTTATGATATGATATGTATCGTTCTAACCTAAAGCGAATCTTTCTAAAAATGGAAAATGTCGGGTAAAATTTATTTGCAATCGACGAAATTTCAATTGTTTTGTTAAAACTCAATTCTTCTTAATTAGTTCAATTTAGTTTTAATACAAAAAATCAAGCAGATCGGCTCGTAAAGGCTTGAGTTGAAAGCTCAAGTCGAGGTTAAATTTTTTGGCCGAGCAAAAGCTTGTCTCGGCTCGAGCAAAAAATAGCCCGAACCATTTTTACTTGACTCGAGCTCGAGTTTCGAGTTTCAGCTCGTGACTTGGCTCGACTCGTTAACACCCCTAGAGATTGGTATTTTTACACGGAATTATGTAGCCATACTAGAATCAAACTCAACTAGTTGGTGCGCTTTGATTTTAGTTAAAATTGATCCAGTTACAGGTTTTAAAAATTGTTAATCGAGCAGTTCTCATCGACTTCTTGGTTCTATCTACATAATTGAAAAATTAATGTAATATCTCGACTAAAGAATAATTTGTATTATATGCATTTAAAATAATTACCAATTTTGTCTTCTTAATAAATGCATGAAAGTGAAAAAGAAAATTTACAATAGTGTTTAAAACAAGGCTAAATATATTCACACTATATTTTCTTATAAGTGCACCACATTTTGATTGCATAAATTGTTTTTTACCTTTAGTCCTTATCACACGTACGTCCCTAAGTTTTTTTCATTGTATTTTTATCACAAATCTTTCATTCATCAGTATATCTTGTCTCAGATAATGTTCTGTCAAAAATTTCGTTAAAGAGGGAACAAAAAAAAATTTATTTATCCTCGTGTATTTAATAAGCGAAAAAATCAAAATTATGATTAAACACTTGTCCATCGTTTTAAAGCACAATAATGAAAATTTTGGATAAGTATCGTCATTAAAGACAACGTTAGTTAATTAATGAAGACTGGTGATAATAGCGTGATGAAAAAAGTTAACAACATAAATGTAACGATAAATAAAGATTAGAGATCAATAATACA
Organism: Fraxinus xanthoxyloides; assembly: GCA_903798325.1. Lineage (NCBI taxonomy): Eukaryota > Viridiplantae > Streptophyta > Magnoliopsida > Lamiales > Oleaceae > Fraxinus > Fraxinus xanthoxyloides. The sequence goes on from CAIGRL010247758.1 coordinate 27,905, forward strand.
ATTAAAATATGGTTTATTTATAAGAAAATGTTGTGGAAGTATAATTACCCTTAAAACAATCGAGGATGAAATGTACCCTCAAAAAGTAAAAACTAGATAGAAGTGAAATTTCTAAAAAGTTTAAAACAGAGGATTCATTCTCGGACTAATTAATTCTAACGGCTATATTTTCCAACTTTCCATGAATTGTGATTTAATTTTGTGAACCGCACAATCTCAAAATATCTTAAAGTGGTCAAATGTCATAGGAAATATGAACTGCACAATCTTATTATCAAAATTCAATATATAATAAAATGTTGTGCCGACTATCACGGACCATCCATGTAGTGTCCATGCCCATGGTACTCAACATCTACACGCAATTGCCCGCAGATAAGCCTTCCTTCCACATATTTGGCAAGCCTATTGTAAGCACAATTTAGGACGCTAAGCAGGATAACACGATAATACTTCTACATAGAAACTATCACTTTCACACGATCATGGACACACAGAGCTTATGATAATCCTGTGGAATTGCTTTATAACATGTTTGGCAAAGCTTATTATGTATGGAATTTCCATAATAATACATTCTCTGTTTTGATTTTCCAAGCACCTCCAATTAAAGAAAAGTGGTAAGACATATTAAACAAAGAGAATACAAAGGGAAAGTAGAGTAGCAGTTTTGGTGCAGCCACTCTCCCTCCCTCCCTCCCAAGTTGGAATCCTGAGGATCCATAGAGTTTCTTCATATCGATTTAGGGGGTAAAGCTGGCTCTGTTGCATCAAAATCGCCTAACATGTCCTCCGTTTGGACAGTAAATATTTGCTAGTTAATGCCTTAAGGTTGCCTCAATATCTGATTTAACTCCATGATTTGTCCACCTCAGAAGGCTTGATGAATCGCAACTGAAATGCTCCAACTGAACCAAGAGTGATGATGATATCATCAGTTCTTTATTGGACATTCAGTGAAGCATCTGCTTCAACATCATGGTCACCTTCAGAAACAACATCAGCATTGATCATCTGATTTTCTAGCTCCAGATCATAGGCCTTATCATTCATACCTTCTTTTCTATATGCATCAATCATAACAGAGTAAGTTGTGACATCTGGTTGGCAACTTTTATCTTTCATTCGCTTGAAAACTCTCTCCATCTCCATTAAATCCTCTGCCTTTGCACATGCATATATGACAGCATTAAAGAATGAGGTATTCTCAGGTATCTCTAATTTTCCAGCCAATTTAACACTGCTGATCACCTTATGGAAAAGACCAGCATTGGCATACCCTCTGATGAGGCAGCAGAAGGTCTTGGTGTCTGCCTTCATGCCTTCAGCACGCATCTGATCAAATGTATACTCCATGTGCTTGGCATCGCCTGCATCTGAAAATGCCTCGATTACATTGTTGTACGTTGATGTCGTCCAAGGAAATGAAAGCCTACGCATGTATTCCATTACTGTAGACATCTTATCGTACATCCTTTTCTTCCCATAAGCACCAATCAGAATGTTAAAAGTGCGTGTTTCTGGCTCAATTCCGAAATTGCGGAATTTTTCATACCATCTTTCCATCATTTCAATTTGACCCTTGTTACCAAACACGCTAAGAATAGTATTCATAGTCCATACGTCAGGTTTGCACGTGGTGCTCTCAAGCATCCCGGAGAGCACCCTTTCCATCTGTTCGTATTTCCCTGCCTTTCCATAACCTTTCAACACTATATTTTGAGTAACAGTGTTTGGAGTTATTAATCTTTCAGCCATTTGATCATAGAGGGACTCAACCAATTCAAAACGAGAAGCATCAACACAAACTTTAATCAGTATACTAAAGCTATATACGTCAGGCTGGCAGAGAGGAAGAGCCTTCATTTGTTCAAGCACAGAAAATGCTTCATCGATCAGATTGCTCCGAGAATAGGCAGCAAGCAAGGCAGTATAAAGTTCTGAGGTTGGTTCCAGTTCTTCTTCAACCATCTCATCGAAAAGTCGACGGGCATGTTCTGGTTGTCCAGATTTCCCAAGAAGAACAAGGAGCTTCATGTATGTCCCTTCTTTTGGTTGATAAAAAGGCTGTTCCTTTAGCATCTCAAACACCTAAAATTGAAAGAACAACTATTAGAGGACCTATATTTCGAATGCATCAATTTTCTTTCACATGTGCTTAAGATTCCTTAGCATGTTTTAAACCAGATTCAGGTAAGAAAAATTATCATCCCCTCTTTACTTAAGAACAACCTCTCTTTTTTCTCTTCATATTTTGAAATCATTTGAAGTCATTAACTACGATCACATTTAATCCATAACAATACAAGAAAAGGCATACAAAAAATTAGTATAAACCCCACAAAAATTTATATGCCCATAAATTATTTAGAAAAAAAAAAAACACAGCTCAGGAATTTTGAAATGAACACTTGAAAAGAGGGGAAAAAATACAAGACCTGAAGGGCAAGGAGCCATTGCTTTTTGTCAATGGCATCAGAGAGGGCTTCAGTGACAGTGTTGACCCATGCCTTGGCATTGTTTTTCTTATCCAATTTCTTCTTGATATTCTTTATGGGCGTTCTTCTCTTATTGTTACTGTTTGAGAGTCGTGGAATGAAGATTTCAGTGACGCCCGGGTATTCCCCTGCTTTCCAGTGTTTTTTCTTGGGCAAGGTCACTGTTGATGATGATGAAGGAGTGGCGGTGGGTGTGGAGGAAGAGCAGCAGAATATGGCGAGTCTGGGAAGACGACGGGTGGCGGCTCCACCGGTGGTGGTGGGGAGAGGAGAAAAGAGGAGGGAGGAGGAGAAGGATAGATGAAACGACGACGTTGCCATGTTTTGCTACAACTGAGCAATTGTGAAAAACAGCTGTATAGTGAGATTGGATGAAGAAGAAGAGCAAACTACTTGTAGCTAAATGACCTTCTTATCCTTTCTTTTCTTTTTCATTTAATTTGCATTTACTTCTATTTTTTAACAAAGACGGGCAGCTGATAAAGGACCGAGGTACAAGTGTCTTGATACTATCCAGGCGCGAAGAATATCGAAGATGACTGCGATCAGTAGAAATCTCATTCACGGGCTTAAACGGCGAGCAAACATCTAACCTGAGAATGGACAAACATCTATCCTGGGCCTGTTTGATAGGACTTAAAATCCAATTAAAATTGAAAATATAACCGTTATAGAGTCTCATCCGTCTAATAAAAGTTAACAATAACGGTTAATTTTTCAATTTTAATCCGATTTTAATTTCTACCAAATGGAAAAATAGGGCAAGAACCATGCTTTCAAAGAAACGATTGTTCAAAATTTATTCGAATTGCCTTAACGTCTAAACTATTAAATTTTTGGTTTTGGAGTTACTTAGTCTTAATGCGATAACTAAAGATTTTTGAATTTTCATTGTTGCTTATGTTTGACGATCATTATTTCAAAACTCTTTAATTCTCATACTCATTTTCAAACACTCATTTACACAATAAAATATTTTACATGTAAATTTAAAATTTTTCCTACTTTTTAATTCCACATTTTTCAAAACACAACTATTCAAAACTCAATTTTCTTAAAATAATGACCATCAAACATGGGCTTATTACCAATGATGGTATTTCTAAATTTGTTGAAATAGGGTTTTAAATTTGAAATAAATTACCCATGTTGGACAACTTTTATTTTCAAACTCTCTTTTCTACATATTTATTTTCAACCGCGCATTCACACTAAAATATTATGCACGTAAATCTAACTAATTTCCCATAATCACACATTATCCTAAAAATCACTATTCAAAACTGTATTTTCCTCAAATAATGGTTTGTCAAACAGAATTTAGAAACCCAATTGAGACATTATAATTTAGTAACTTATATCACAGTTGATCACTCTATATTCTCTGTCACTTATTAGTACCTAAAACAGATTTCTACCCAACATACTGACATCAAGAACCAATCCTGTTCACATAACTAGTTTAGCTTGATCCATACTTCAATTGTTCCCACCTGAAGGGTTGGAACACATAAAGAACTTTAGGTGAACTTTTGAATAGCAAAGCTACACATACGCAAACTGCTGCAATCGCAACCATAGAAAGCATCGCCGGTCGATAAATTGCCTGTGATGATGTTGACGACCTTCCATAACGCAGTTTCTGCTCACACTGCCTGCATTGTATCTCATTCGCTCTTCCTACGCCCCTTTCGATTTCAAAGGCAGCAGCTGATTTTGCTGATTTTTCTGCATCACTTGGCGCTTTGTGCTTGATGCTACTACCATCTAAAAGAGTACTGGGAATGTCAACAACATGTCCAGTTCCTGCTTTAGTGTTGATTTTCCTTTGAACGAGATGAATATACGGGAAATGACCACGGAAACATGCATAGTCATAGGGCGTTAAGCCTGTACTGTCTCGAGCGCCCTTCCATGCTACAATTCCCACCTGAACAAAGAAGCAATCATGATCCTGTGAAGTTCTCTCACAAAAGGAGTAACAGTATAATTATACAAATAAGCATTGAGTAACGGTAAATTATACAAATAAACATTCTAACTGGTTGTTCTGATTAATCAGTGAAAGAGAGAGAGCAAGGATTTGTACCAACTATTAAGGAAGCAGGCAAAGTCGAAAAACTGTAAATATTAATGCAAATGCATATCATTACTGCTCTAGTTCTAAAGGAAGCTGTTTCAGCACTCGAAAAATGCACAGCCAATACACATATACAAACAGGCGCTTTGTGAGATACTACATAGAGCTACACAAATGCTATATTGCAGACAAATACAGATATCTTGAGTACGAATTCTTGCACTGCTAGTATATGAATAGAGTAGTTTCAGTCATATGATTCAGATAGACTCAAAAAGGGATAAGCAGAAAATGCAAGAACTGAGACCAAAACAAAGTCAGTTCTGGTTCAACTATTCATTCTTCTCAGTTTTTAGTAGGCACCCATCGAACTTTATCATCGAGACAAGAAAAATTGTGCTTAGGCATAAATATAAACCAAAATACAAGAAAGAAAAAGTACCAATCCAGGATCTTCAGTTAACGCATCTAAGACATTCTCACAGCCGTCCAGACTAGCTGCTATGTGAAGAGGAGTCAACCCCCCAGGACCCACTGCATCAGGCTTAAATATATAGGAGTCCTCATCATGTTGCTTATGTATGGATCCTGATCTGTTCAAAAATTCATCTTTATGGTATCTTAATAGGAGTTCTACCATGGACCTACAGTTTCTCCGTACAGCTCGATGAAGAAGGCCAATATCCATCAATGCAAGCACAACTGACTTGTGTTGCCCTGGATCCACATTGCCACCAAATAGAATACCCAATAGTTTTCTAACTACTGCACACCAATTGTGATCAACAGAGAACTCAACGAGCCACCTGAACCGTCTGAAAGGAAATAGATCCATGTTGGCATTGGTTTCACCCAACCTGAACCTTAAGTGAATTTTATGAAGAAGCCAACCCATTTCATGTATAAAGTCCAAAGCTTGGTTTCTAGCATCTAGTTTATCAGTATCTCCCTCAATGCCATTAGCAACTTCAGAGGCCTCAATTATTCTCTCCAGCGTACAAATTTCAGAACAGACATCCTTCTCTGCCACAATGAATGGAAAGAAGCTGCTACTAAGACCATGATCCTCAACCTAAAAAAGGGATAACCACAATCCAGAACTCACAAAGAGATTATCCATCAAAGCTTAACTTGTACGTAAACTACATTTACATGGGCAACATATAGTGGTGAAAATAAAATCACCTCAATAAATCCCCTTCCTGTGAAACTGGGTATAATGCAGGGGAACCTAAGGGACTGCATCTCATCATGCTCAATTAGTGAATCTGCTTCTCCTGTCACGTTAGCACAACTTTCCTGGACTAGATACTTCCCTTCTAGTGCACATAGTAACCTGGAATAGAAAATACAACTAGCTCAAAAATGGTGTGACCTCCTATATTGTTACAAAGATCGTGTAGTAAACTACATCTTCGAAATCAAGGTATCAATGGGATTTAGAAAAGAACACCTCACGGTGGAGAGAGACAAGTTGAAGCCTTTAACGAAAAATTGAACATCCTCGGAGACAGGAACAGCAATTGGCTTGATACTTGATATCCTGCAACTTCTACGGTTATTAAGAGGTAAGAGTGTGTCTAGAACAACCTGACCTGAAGCACAAATAATGAAAAGATTCAGTCTTCCCATCCAAAAAGTTCTTATACAGTTTTAAGTACAAAGAATTAGAGGCGACATGAAAATAGAAATATGGAAAGATACCATTATATAGAAAAGCAACACGATGCCTCACTCGAGTATAAATCCATCCCGTTCTCCAAAATGAATCAGTAGATGAATCAACAAGCCTCCTCAAACTGGAACTTAGATCACAGTAAAGCTGCAAGAATAGTAACTAAAAAGATAAAAGGCAAATTTCTTATATAAGAGATCATACACAGTTTGGTATAGTATCATATGTAGCTCAATTAAGCCAAATTATCTAGTAATAGCTCCTGAAGCCAAACTCAACTCCAATTTATGAACTCCATTTGTGAGAAAGTAGACCTTGATACATTCTATTTATAGTCAGCTCTGCTCATACATTTACAGTCTAGATTCAATATAACTGGCTGGTTCAAAATACCCATGCAGCTAAACTCGGCTCAGGCCATAGTTTACCCTATAACTGGCAAATTGGTTATCTTTAATTATGAAATGAAGTAAAAATTACCTCCTCCCAAGTGGATTTATCCATTCGCAGATATATTGTCAGTATGATGCAACCAGGTCTAATGTAGCTCTCAATATCACTAGGACTGTGCGATAACCAGTCAAGAATCTGCAGTAGCATTTGACAATATCAAGCTCTCAATTGTTAGGTGCACTAGAAAATGGAAACGGGAAATATAAGATTTGAAAAGGTCAACATACTTGTCTTCGTAGGGCAAGAGGAATTTCACTTGGATCTTTCCCAAAGAGTTTAAAAACAATTCGATCTGTGCGACTCTGTAAAATCATATGGAAAATCTCCATTAAATAAAAATTCTCTTAGACCAGGTAAATAACACATCCTAAAAACCTACACTAAACATCGGCATGTTTTATCCAGATTTGGATATATCTATTCTAACACACATCAACTCAATATTTGTAGGTATCAATTCTTTCGCAGATGATTATCCTGTGTATCTTTCTTCTTTTTCATGACATGCTACTCTCTGTTTTTGAATCTTAACGGTGCATTGCTTCTAAAAATTATTACTTATTCTTTAATGACAATAATATAATGATTAGGAGGCAGAGAATGTTTTAGTTGTGCTTAAATATGGGTTGGAATACTGATAGCACTAGTATGCATAAGACATTTTCTCGTAGTACTAGGAAGATACCACACTGAAAATGTCAGTAGGTTGAAAGTGTGTCATAAGTTTAAACGGGAACAGATCCATCCGTATGAATGACTACTAACTCATACAACTCAGCTTACAACACGCTTCTTCAAGTTATCTATCACTTTAAAGGTGATAATTGAATCAGTACAATGCAAACAAAAACAGTTTATACCTGTGCCTCTCCACTGGAAGTAGATGGTGACTGGGTGGATGTGGAACCTGAGTTTCCACTATTTTGAGTTGCGATAGATGTGTGAGGGTCTGTATATAAACATAAAGGAGCAACAGGGTCCAGTAGATCCTCCACGTGGTCTTGAGAATCATCATAGACATTATTTAAGTCAAAGGTAATTGGTTTTGCCTTTCCCACAGTTGAATCTGAAGCATTTGCTTCGGTTGAATTACTTCCTTTCCATGGCAACAAAAATGAAGATTCTTTCTGTAGAACACCATCTTGAGTATTATTAGTAAGCATTCTATTTTCTCTCACATCAGAAGCAGGTATTTTCATGCATTGCCCAACGGCCAAAGGAGGGTCCTGCAATCCAATGCATTCAGAAGTTGCCCCAAAAAAATTGTAAATTCAGGACGATACGAATTTAGATTCGACACCTTTTCTGCAGTCGCAATAGGTGGCAACCCAGATGTGTCACTCTCATTAATTGGCCCAGCAAGATTGGCAAGGTTCCTCAAAAGATGAGGGACCAGATCCTGATCCTTTGTTTGATCTGAGCTGGCTGAAATTCATAGAGAGGAGAAGCTGTGAACTGATTAAGCCCTTGTTTGAGCCCCATTATCTAAAAACTCATTTTCAACCAGTTAGTCTTTCAATTGAATAATTTTACACGTAAACCCAAAAATACTACTATAAAACTCATTTTTTAACAAAAAATGAAGCTCAAACAGAAGCTAGGTAACCCAAGTCATGACACAGTAAAAAAAAACACACAGAGTGGGGGGTGTTGAAAAGAAAATAAACTACAAACAAAAGGAAGCTTCTTCATTTTTCTTAGTTTGGTATAGGCGTCATCAATAACAGAGATATACTATCAAAATCAGGCATTTTCTTTTTATGTTTCATTTCTATATATTATCTAACCTCCTCAAGACTCTTAAACTGTACAAATTCTTTAGTTAGAACATCTTGATTATACATTGTCGGTAGAGACATCCGTCTACGTACAATCTCATATAAAATATCTTGGATACTCAAGACTTGACAATTACCGTGGTCTTGAAAGCAAAGTAAAAGCACCATACATGCTTGGGATCTCATCACAACAATAAGAAGAATCTTGGATTCTTTGTAAAAACTATATTGCCCTTCAAGGTAACACCATATTCAAATCATCTCCTTGTACTCAACCCTTTACACTCCAGTAGTATCATGAGGGAAGAGATGAACCAAGGTCTCAGAATAGACTTAAAGCACATTCTGGTTGTTGGACATCCACAAAACCATGAAAACTTAACTAAATTAGGTTCACGATATCAGTTACATAATCAATACCTTCCGCAATTTATAGTGTAAAACCACATCATGAAAAATTTGTCTTAAGTACACTAAGTTCCTCAAATCTGATGTTGCTCGCATCCAAATATGATCTGGATTAACCAAAAAAACAGGTCTTTAGTTATTTGTATGTATAACTAATTTCAATCAATCTTGTCTTGTATAACTGCAAAATATGAATCTTTTGACATATCACTGCCTGACCCACAATCGCTTGAACTTGGATTTCTCAATCTTGGACACAAATAAGCTTATGCTGCTGTATTTCTATTACTCGTATGATTCGCTTTCAATGTGGCTGGCAGCTAAACTTAATAAATATTTTAACTCTTGATTTGAACCTTCTTGCATTCATTCATCTTGTCTACAGGTTTATATTGAACTGCATTATGATCATTTTTAAAATTTATTTCAATATGGTTCGTGCACAAATGTTGATGGTCTATTTCACTATTTAGAATTAGAATGATATCTTTCACTATCCGATCTTGTAACTAAGAGCAGAAAGAGGCAGAATAGATAATTTTTGAGACAGACGGTTACTTACAATGTATATTGGAGAGTATCCTCAGAAGACTAATTAATAAATAATTACTACCCTGCTCATCATTTAAAGAGGCTCCATTAGCTGCATTATCTGGGTGCGTCTTCCTCCTCCTCTTGTTGTGACCTGCTAGACGTCTACGACAACTCCGTTTGCCTTCATCAAACTCTTGAAGCACATGAAACCTGCAGAGAATTATTCATTTTGCATATATGCATAAAGGGAAAAATTATAATGAAACCACAAACTGTTTGTGCATTCAAAGATAGAAAAGACATCCAGACTTTGTCGTTTGCCACCAAATTTAATGAGAATCCATAATAAATAGCAGCTAGCAGTTGGAAAGTAAATATATAATCGGCAAATACGAATTTGTCATTCCTGCTTCCAAGGTAAGCAAATAGAAAGCTAAAAAACCTCTGAAGGAAACCACTATTTGAAAACTGACCTGCTGCATTGCTGACAGAATCGCTGCATAACATTTCCCACCAAAGCTTTGGTGGCCTNACAACTCCGTTTGCCTTCATCAAACTCTTGAAGCACATGAAACCTGCAGAGAATTATTCATTTTGCATATATGCATAAAGGGAAAAATTATAATGAAACCACAAACTGTTTGTGCATTCAAAGATAGAAAAGACATCCAGACTTTGTCGTTTGCCACCAAATTTAATGAGAATCCATAATAAATAGCAGCTAGCAGTTGGAAAGTAAATATATAATCGGCAAATACGAATTTGTCATTCCTGCTTCCAAGGTAAGCAAATAGAAAGCTAAAAAACCTCTGAAGGAAACCACTATTTGAAAACTGACCTGCTGCAT